>JASAUF010000485.1:760000-1051868 GCA_030180095.1 Magnolia changhungtana
ATGTTACGGTATCTTCAGAGAACAAAAGACTTCGGACTCACATACAGAAGATCTGATCATTTGGAGTTGATCGGATATTCAGACGCAGACTTCGCAGGCTGCGTTGACACTAAGAAGTCTACTTCGGGATACATCTTCATGATGGTGGGAGGAGCTGTGTCGTGGAAAAGCGTGAAACAATCTACCACAGCTTCATCCACTATGGAAGCTGAATTTATTGTCTGTCATGAGGCATTTAATCAAGCACTATGGTTACAGAGTTTCTTCTTAGGTTTGCGGGTACTGGAGCATATCCCGAAACCATTGAGAATATTTTGCGATAATTCGGCTGCTATTTTCTTCTCTAGTAACAACAAGCATTCGTCAAGGTCGAGGCACATCGACATCAAGTACCTTGTTGTAAAGGAAAGGGTTCAAAATCATCAAGTGTCCGTAGAATTCATCGGCACTAAGCAGATGATTGCAAATCTGCTCACTAAAGGGCTCCCTATCATGCCATTTCAGGAGCATGTAACATCCATGGGAGTCATTGATCCCACAGGTGTTTTCAGTTAGTGGGAGTTGGGCGTATTTTGATTTTCACAGACACTTAGAGATCTCATTTTATACAGTTTGTTTGGATGATTTTGATATAAAGATTTATTTCTGCTTCTCTATATACATGCGCAAATTTTGAGTAAGTAGAACTACAGTCGTGTCTCGTTGGAGACATGTAAAAGCTTCAAGACCTCTTAAGGATAGGCACAGATCATCACACTAAAGTATGTAATCCTTATACCACGTTTCCTAGTTCATGATATATGTCGTTAAGATTGAAAGTACTTGTGATCGCGCTTAGTCTCATTTCGCCAAAATTAAATGTTGTGATTACTACCGCGTTTCGATACTGACTATCTTGATGGACCAGATTGAATAGCATTACTCATACTGTCCAACTGTTTTCATTGGTTAACCATTTGAATATTTTCTTAAAAGGATTAAAACTTGTTTTCAAAATAATTCTATATGACTATCATTGATGTTGCTCAATGACGCCCAAGTGGGAGAATGTAAGAACTTTATTCAGTGAGCCTCACTAATCAACGGCCTGGATTGTCATATAGTTGGACTGGATGATTGAGTAGACCAGTGGGCCCCACTTCAGGTGATGAGTCACAGTGATCATCTGCAGACACAGCATCTTGTGGGTGGAATGCTATATAGCCGTCTTACGCTGTGACATGCCAGATTTGCGTTGAACTGGGACACTACAATGTGGAGCGTGGGAGGGAGAGAGTTGTGATGGGTTTCAAACTCTCTCTCCACGTCTCTATAAAAGAGAGCTGGGTCCCCAATCCTACACCACGGCAGAAATTCGAGTCTCATCTAGTGTTTTGCAGAAAGGGTGTGAAGGAAAGGAAGATCCTAGCTTTATCGGTATTCTGGTATTGGTATTATTATCCGGCTCCTATGGCGTCACAACTAGGTAAGTCATCCGACCCCTTGATCTCTATGTTCTATACACAGACAGATCGGTGGGACTATTCCGCATATAGATTATATCCCACATAAGCCCGTTTGGAAGCTCAGCAATTTCCAGCAAGCTCAAATTACAAATGAGGAGGTGTCTAATTCACTTCCAATATAGACAATTTCTACTCCTCCCCAAATGCAATGCATATTGGATATGTGTTAAAGCTTATCAAGTCCAATCAGACGGACTTCCAAATGGGCCATTGGGATACATATGGGTAGGCCCTATTGAAGACCATGGGCATTTCTAGGAAACTTGAAAACAAATGGTTGTACTTATATATTAGTTGGTGGTTGTTCGAAAGAAGGAATAGGTGAGGAAATCGCATGTCTCATTTCCCTGCCTCCAACTCCTGACATTGGTTTGTATTGTGTAGGGTTGTCCTGTTATGTTGCCCAAGAACTCAAAATCAAGCTAATCTCTTCTAGTATCTGAACACATCTTCATTAAAAACAAAAACAAAGCATCAAGCTTTGCGTTAATCTTCAATGACCAAAATACCCGTTACCCAAATTGGCCGCTGACTGATTCCAGATGGGAATGAATGACATAGATCGGAGCATTAGAGAATATTTCGATTTGGTTGAACCTTATCACTGTCTGATCTTGATTGCTTAGTGATAAGAAGTGGACCCTAGCTGATCATGACATCCACCACCCTAGTGTGGGAAGTGGGCATCGTTTGCTTTGATTTTTTAGGACATTGTGGGATCAAGTGGGACCCACTTCTTATCATAGTTGGACATTGTTCGGATCGATGGTGAGAGGGCCTTGCGCCTTGCTAGAAATTAACATTCGCCCATTTATTAATTGCCCCTTATCTTACTAGTTATAGGCCCCAATGGCAGCCACTAGAGAATTGAGCTCAAAATCTGATGGGCCCAACCATTGCTGGGTTCCACCCCCAAGATCTAATGGGCGTAGCCCATTCCAAATGCAAGTAATCTTACTGGGCCACCCAGAAAAGGAACAGTCAAAATCTGACCCAACCTGATTTAGTTTGGGTTCGGATTCGGATTGAGCCGAACCCAAGTTGCACTGCTGCAACGGCAGACAGATAGGGTGGACACTGCACCCATTCCTCTTTGGGCCGAGTCTGAAGGCGTAACTGACTGGGCTCACGCAGGAGTTCTAACCCCAATAACTAATACAGGTCAGCTTCGACTTGTTCAATCGGGCTGTATATGATTGGGCCTCTTAGGCCTGGGTCTCGGCCTGGGCTTGATGGGAAATACTAATACAGCGGATCCCATTATATTATAGTCCACCGTGGGGCTGGCCTGATCGTGCCATAGGTGGAAATTTTCACACCATAGGCTATCCGCACTACTGGATGAACGGTCTGAAGTTCCAATCACCCACTGTGGCCTCTCCATACAATCCCTGCGTGTAAAACAAAATCTAGACCACTCACTGATAGTAGGCCATGACGACCCCAGCAGAATCTCCACCGACTTTCAGCTTCATGCTAGTAAACCACCCAATAAGGTTATTCCTGGTGCTCACCCCGTTGTTTATATTCCAATTTCCATCTAAACATTCCTAATAAGGTTATTCCCACAGCGTTAAGTTGAAAACAGGTATATTATATCAATGATGGGGGCTCAATTCCCATTATTGCAGCATGTTGTGTGTTGTTCCTGCTTTATTTTTGGATCCGCTTCATTTTTTAACTCATGTTCTATCATGAGCTAGCTAACCTGCTTGATGGAATGGATGTCACATGCACATCATAGTGGGCTCCACGTAGCTTCTCCATAGACGAACTTCTTGCATGCAGGGTACATAAATGGGCTGTTGTCTGTTGAGATGATCTAACCTTCAGTCAATGCATAGATCATTGATCCTTACATCTATCATGTGAGCCGCGCCTTTGATTGCTCAACCCCCTCAAAAAGTCACCTTGGCAGAGTGATCTCAGCCTTCCATTTAATGTTAGGGGTAATGGATGGTCTATATTATACTACAAATGCATCATGTGGGTCCTACTCCTTTAATTGTCTTTATTTAAATTAAAAATAAAAAAAAATCACTCCCGTCTAATGATCTCGAGGTAAAGTTTAGTGAGTCATTTATGGATATTAAAGTGAAATTTAATCAAAAGTGTTCATTTTTTAAGACAACGCAATGATCTACAAGCAGTTAAAATGTCGGAATGATGAGGACATTGGGCAGCATTTGAATATTTACCAAATTCAAACTACTGTAGATTGTAAACCCACACGGTTCCCACGCAACACACCCACATTGTACAATACTCATCAAAATTACCACCATCCCCATTTCAGGCCATCATTTTATACACATGGTGCCCTTCTTTCAATAATCTATATTGTTCATCTGGTGGGCCACAGTGAATGATTGATCACTGAAGATTTCCTTCATCAAACATTCCATATATTTGATCCTGTTAACCTGTGGACGGTTATGGGTTTTTTGACCTGTGCTCGATTGGTCATGAGCTTCACACGATTGGTCGAGGGATGGTGCACGACCAGTCATGTAGTTGAGCCTTAACTCGACTCAAAGTCCAGCGACTTTGGGTTATTTTTCTCTGGGGTGCTCGACCGGTCGAAGGTGGTTCTCGACCGGTCGTGGCCTCGTCTCAACTGGTCGTGGTTATGCAGATTCGTTTTGCGATTTTGCGGATTGCGGAAATCTAAGTCCTTTTCGCAACTGGGATGCGAAAAGGAGTTTCATAAAACTATAAATAAGGGTTCCTACGATTTTTTTAGGTAGATGAAAAACATAAGAGGGCTATCAAAGGTGTGAGGGAGAGAGAGAAAGAAAGAGAGGAAGCTTGTATAAGGAAGGTTATGCTCGTGAAAGTTATCTATTATGCAATTTATATCTCAGCACTCCTACGTTCTTATAATCGGTGAGATCTCTTCGTTTTTACTTTATTTTTCTTATTATTTATTCACTCCTGCGTGAGTGAAGAAGGTTGTAACGTTCTACTTCATAGTAGATTGTTGATTTGGATGAGGTCCCCTCTTTGAAGGTTTTTCCACGTAAAATCTCTTGTGCGGTGTGTGATTTATGCTTTGATTTATTTCACTACTTTATTATCCATAATTCTAATTTGTTTCGGGAGGTTAGATCCTAAGGTCTTGTGCAAGGCCCTCAACAGACGGACCCCTTCCAATCTGCATGCAAGCATACACGCCTGTAAGCACATCTGTGACAGATTCGAGCTTTCCACCAGGTGGACCACACCATTTAAATTTCCTGGCATAAAAATAGGCCATTTCACTCTACAGGTGAGGTATACTATAGCAAATGGTCAACGTTTTAAACTGTTCACGTGGAGCCTATCCAAATTTTTTATTTTAGCCCTTCCAAGCCTGGCCAGTGATGTTTCTACCTGCAGTGAGCACATCCATGGATAACCATTGAGAAGTGGAGTCGTCTAATTTTTAGGTGAAAATGTTGAAAGAGTGTGGCCCACCGAATATAAGCTGCAATCTGACACACGAGTGTGACACAATGGTGCGTGTGATTGCATGTCGATACGCATGGTCTCCATGTTGCAAAATATTGATTTTTAATAAAATATATTAAATAATAATATATAATATAAAAAAAGTTGTTTTGAAAAAACACTGTTTGTGGGTTTTTGGGAATAGTCCCACATAGGAAAGGGAAGAGAAAATTTTGTGGTTTAAATGATAATAGTGGAGTATTATAATATTTACCTACCTAGTCCGTGGACTATGAACCTTGCTTGTTCCTATGCATAGCACTGGAACACCGGCGCGCGCGCTTGCGCTCGGACTCGGGCACAGGGCTCGGTCTCGGTCACGGGCACGGGTTCGGTGCGAGGGCGTGAGCATGTGAGGCAGTGTGGCTGTAGAGGCGCTAGTGGCGCACTTTGCGCTTCCCTTCGCGACCTTGAGCGAGACGTGTGCGAGTCGCAGTGTGACTAGTGGCTAAGGCAGATAGTTGGCTAGACGAAAATCTAGAGGACTGAATGAGAGTTCCTCTAATTATATAGAGAGCTAGAAAATAGAGTTGTTGCAGCAGATCTGTAACAGATGTGCCATTAGTGCAGGGTCCAGCTGTAACTGCTGCATGGCTAGCCCAACAACTAGAAAACGGCTAGCTGCTGTCTCACAACAGCCAGCATGCAACAGCTTAATGGCCCATGCACAACAGTCAGAAAACGGCCATAAAACGGCTAGTTTTCTCCAACAGTTAAAAAATGGTCATAGGATTTATTTCCCTGGACCATAACCCCCAGCCACCATAGCCTATAAAAGGAGAGCCTGGATGGGTTTCCAATCCATCTCAACTCACTCCAGCAAAACCCATACGAACTCTAGTGTTTCCAGCAACATAGCAAGGCTTGAACCTTAGCTTGAAGAACAGACCAACGGTGTGGTATAGGACGGTTCAACTGAACCAGTAGCTGAAGAATTGAACTGACCAGTGCAGTGGTCAAAACCACTTTTCTCTTTCTTTTTCTTTCTTTTGGGATTTTTTCTCTATATTGTAATAGAGTTCTATTTAGTGGGCCTTC
This sequence comes from Magnolia changhungtana, assembly GCA_030180095.1. Taxonomy (NCBI): domain Eukaryota; kingdom Viridiplantae; phylum Streptophyta; class Magnoliopsida; order Magnoliales; family Magnoliaceae; genus Magnolia; species Magnolia changhungtana. The sequence goes on from JASAUF010000485.1 coordinate 766,033, forward strand.
GTGTTTGCTGAACGCAGACCCACATCAGGCTCGTCGTATCCTAGAAGCTATTTGCCTGTAACCTATTGGCATACTCAATTTACTTGAGTAGGGGCAAATAACGCTTTAAGGATAGCGTTTTTCAGACGTGCTTCAGCCTGTCCTTATTTCTGATTAATTATCGCGATATTTTCGATTTCCATATTATATAGAAATTACATTAATCTATATAATTTTCAACACTCCACATGTGTGTGGTCTAACCTGGGTACTCTCGAAAGCTTGAGATTACCGACAAGCACCTACTAGGGATATGCTGTCTAAGTTGCCCATAAGCAAGGCTTTGTTGGTTAGAAAGACAAAAAAGCATGTCCTATGACCGGGTTTACGTGGAAGGATAAAAGGCAAGCTTTCGTGTTGCAAGGAGATCCTGTGGCCCAACTGCAATGTCTGTAAGAAATCCGCTCCATCCATCAAATTTTCCAGCTCATGTTAGATTTATGTACCAAAAACGAGGCAGATCTAAGACTCAATTAGGCCACACCATGGCAAAATTGGGCATCGAAATGTTTATTTAAACTTTCTTCACGCTCACCATTATGCTTATATGCCGTCCAACCTGCTTTACAAAGTGATTCTCAGCCGGATAAAGGGAAAACGCAAATATCAACCTGGTTCAAAACGTCTGTGGGACCAATGATGGGTGTTCAATCACCGATCTCTCTTTTGGTGTGGCCCACTTGAGTCTTAGAAATTCCTTAGTTTTAGCGGCTTACTAGAATATGAGCTGCCAAAACTGATGGATAGAGTGGATTTCACAGGGACATGACAGTGGGTCCACATAACTTTGTGTTACATGGACGTGGATTGCATGTGGACACTACCTGCAGATTGGTTCTCAGCGAGTGGATTTTTTAACACCTAAATCGGTGAGTGATCCAAACCCTTATTAGTTGTTAACAAAGAAAATGCAGAGACAATACACATTCATCCAAGAAAAACCCTTTGGTCAGGATCATCCAATGTGTGGTAAAAAAAAACCAAAAATCATCCACTAACCCATGTCATTGGATCATCAGACCATTGGCGCTTCTTATACAAGTCGGAATATCTGGATTCTACTTCTGCTTTTTGGCCCAACACTGCGCATTACGCGGCCACCTCAGGCATTTGTGTCACACAGTGCATTGCTTCTCTGTGTATTGAGTTGTCCAAAACATACTTGGGTTCTCGGTTCATAGTTCAGATAAAGAGGATCCATGATTCGGTGATTAAGATCATTGGTCCAACGTGGTCACCATAGACTTTACTTGTATTGAAAAATTCTCTATGATAGGAAGCTCTACTTAGTGTTGCTATAAATTCAATCAAACAAGGTCACATATGTGAACGAGGGCGAATGAGAACTTATATATATTTGGTTTTCATGAGTGGTTACGATGTGTGTACGTTTACCAAACTCTACACGATTTAATGCTTGATTGAACCACTAGTGTTCCTCTGTGTCGAAACATGCAAATTAAATATTAGATACATAATTCAATTATCCTCTCAACCACAAGTTAAGTTTAGCGTTCAAGCAATCTGTGAAATGGTAAGGGTTAGACTTTCTAAATGAATTCTTTTTGTACCGTGACAATAGATACGAGCCTACCAACTTGAGGGCTTTTTCTTACAATAGTATTTTTAGCTCAATATTTCTCAAATGAATAAGAATACGTAGGCAAATATAAAAATGCTAAACATTATTGATTTTATTAATATTCAAATGTATGACCCATTACAATTGATATAGCACAACCAAAGAAATAAATGAAAAAGAAAGATAAATACATGATTCGTCTACTGGAACATATGATCGAGGCATATGGTCAGCACGATATGACTGAATTAGTATGATTAGCCAAATCCTATATTATTCGTGTGCTTGCATTGAAAAGAAAGAACTCCAATTAAATCCGAAATTGTTGGTTTTTCATATATTCTTTTCGTAGTCAATCCCTTTGATAAGAGATGTTCGTGGCCCACTAAAGATTGGATTGATTAAAAGATTGTTAATTCCGAACCTACATCCGATAACAATCTATTATGGATCAAATTGAATCTAGTTCTTCCATTCTCTTAATCTCAATTATACTATGGCCGCAAGATTGGGTCTTGATCTGTTAGATGTGTCTGTCTCTCTTGATATGGGCCTAAATCACTATTGAATTTATTTAGATATTGATTCGATCTCTCGATGTTCATAATCTTCTTGAACATTACAAAGTCTTCAAACGTCTCTGGAAATATCTTCCACGTTAGGGTGCCGAAAATGGTTGTAAACACTTAGGACCATCTATCACTTAACTGTAGACCATTAAAGTTTAGGATTTTCATACTGAGGAGATTTGTGGGGCATGGTCATCCATTGGGCCAACTGACCAACGGGCTGGATCATGGAACTGTGGCCTCGCTGCGTGAGCTAAAACAGCAAGAATATTATGCGATCATGCATGGATTTTATTTTGATGACTCCTATGACTATTTAAAGCTCTGCCAGAGTATTCAAATCGACCATATTTCAAGTTGAGTCCCCTGGAGAGTCGCTTGTGGATATGACTCAGCCTTGAATGGGGAGGACTCAGCTGAGTCAACTCAACGCTACTCATGGTCACGATTGTCAAACCATGCATTCTACATCCTTTTTAATTATAATATTTCATATTTTTTCAAAACATAATTATTTAAAATACTTATGGCTACTCTAAATGCCTTTAATTACTGAGTGAGTCAAGTAAAAACTTGATTGAGTCTTTGACTCGTTAACCAAACGTGACAAGACATAAATAAAGTTTTATGATTTTTGGGCTATGGTGTGATGTGGCTATCTTGAAAATGACAAAATTGATTGATATTGGCTCTATTCGATGTCTCACTGGTCCTCGCAGTGCCTTCTTGGAACCATTGAATTTATGGTACGTGTCCTGCACATTTGCACAGAATGCATGGTTTCTCAAATATGGCAATTGAACCCTTATAACCTGTTTGGTCCGTGGGATTAAATGATATAGAATTGTAATATTAGATGTAATTAACACAATTATTGCACAATGATTGCATGTTTCGAAATATCATGGTATTTTGGCCATCCAATCTCATATTTGGGATAAAATTCTGCTATGTGAAAAATACTACATTACACAAAACCCTGTTAAGTGGATCATAAAATTGTCATCAACCAACCAAATTCACAACACGATGTCGGTCACTTGTACACGTATGTAACTAAAATGTCTTGTGTAAAGGGCATATGTGGATAAATAATATGAATAAAACACATGCATCAATGCGGGGCCCACATGTGTAGTAGATTTCAAAATTCACATAAATTCCACATTGGACCAAATGCAATTCCATCCCACCTAATTTCAACCATCGCCATCCTTCCCAAACACCGGATGGAATTTGCACGAGACCAAATAGAACATCTAATACCATGCGCCAAATGCCCCCTTAGCTCGGTAACCTGATAATCCCCTTTTACATCCTATCCACTGAATGAATGAGTAACAGGGACCTTTGTAGAAAACTAAGATAAACTGAGAAGTGATTGAGCTTTTCATTTCCCATGCTTTCTTTCCTACTAACCGCCACTCATGCAGTGTCCCCATTTGTCCCCTTGGGAGAAAATCAGATCAGCCCTCTTACCAAATGGATCACTGTTACATACTGTTTCAGATCATTGAGTGTCAAATGAACTTGTCAGCATGGCTTACCTGATGAGAGGATCATCACTGTTTGTTTTTTTTTTTTCCACTGTTTATCTTGATAGCATGGCTAACCTTTTACATGGTTCATATGTTCTGCAAAAGTGGCATATTGTTGGGAGAGAATGCTTTGTTTTACATCCATTTGTATTTGAACATTTCTTCATGTATTTTGTATACTTCCCCACCATGTAAGTTTAAAGTATGTTCAAATAAAAAAGCTACAATATGGTTAATATGTTGCTATGTTTGAGAAATGCTATTCGCACACTGCTCATTGCATGCCCAAACACACACCCCCACATGCACTCCTGGAGAACATTAAAAGTTTGGTCTGGTTATCCAGCAGTATGAAATTGGACAATTTCCTGATCTTTGTTAGGGTTATAAACGGCCGGTTGAGTCTAGTTAGATCAAGGGGATTTGGGACTGGACTAGTTTGATAATTGGATTTATATTCAAGTCCTACACTCAGACCATTGGTACATGTGTTCGGTCCAAGTCCAAATAGGCCAGTTCTAGTTTGGGACGCTGAGTACATGTTAAGAGGATCTGTACTGAAAGCTATTTCATCCACAAGTCGAGTTTGGGCCGCTAACTGAAGTCATGCCCTTGATAGAGCGAATTGGTGGAAAATGATTCCTGTAGCCGACCCTAGTAAGCTGGGATAAGGCATAAATGATGATGATGATGTTGAGTTTGGGATGGTGATAGATTAGGCTGGTCTAGTTTCTATCCTTATTTGATTTGGACCTAAGTTGGTCGCCCAATCATGTGTTTTTCTGTTGGATCTTGACATGTCACCCAATTACAGTAATTATATTTATTACAAAACTTTAGTTGTTCATTGGGTCAGGTCTGGTTCTGATATGACCTTCGATGGTCTAAATCGAACCACTTTAGAGTTGGGTCTGCGTTGTGTCAGGTCGGATCAATTTTGAGAGGCTGCAAGCCTGCCCCATTTGATAACCCTGATGGCGTTCATGCCAGGGTGCCTAAGCTTAAATATTCATATTTGGAGAACAAATGGTCAGTAGTTCAAATTAGTATCAAAATCAAATGGTCCGCGTGATTTATTATGCTCAATCATCATGATGTTGTGCCATGGCCATCGACATGCTAGATTCCCATGGTACATTTAAACCATTTGAAAATTGGTGGTGACACATCACATGCGGCATGTGCACAGCCCTCGATGGCCCAAAATTGATTTGGTTAGCCCAGTCCCAAAAATTCATAAAATCCTTATTTCCCATGCCGGTTTTCATAATCCATTTGTTGATAACAGAAATGACATGTTAGTAACATGGAGAATGTCACATGAAACTGAGCTGGATGAAGTGGGGTTAAAACAACTTATGCCAAGGTCAGTTTAAAAATTGACTGGACCATACAAGCCGCACTCAAGCACAACTTAAAAGACCAAGTTAACAGGTCCAAGCCTGGTCAGAGTCAAGCCAGGCTCACGACTTTGTTCATTGCCATTCCTTATCTAGGCCATTCAAATGGTAGATTCCATTTTAGATAGAATATATTTAGGAGAGAAGGAAACGGGGCCTACATTTCTGTGTAAACGCAGTCCAATCTGTACGTCAGATGTGCTGCTTAAAAAAAGCTCAGGGCCTGAAAAACAGCTCGCTCCAAAAGTCGAGCTGACACATAACAGTGAAAAAGTAGACATGGAATCCCCACTGTTGATTTGCCTGGGAGGCCGACTATAGACAGGGTGGATGATTTACAGACATCATGTGGGCGGCTCATCCACTTCTGCCTGGTACTATGCTGTGGGGGTGAACACCTTTTCACAAAATCGCACTTTTTAATAAACCATAATCATCCAATTCATGGCCCACTGAATGAATGGATGGTTAAAAGAGTAAAATAGAAAGTGGTTCAAATTTGAAGGGGAAAATGGGAGGGTTAATATTAATGTTATTTTCACTCTGCAATTTTTTTGCTACGTTTCATCCGCAGTTGGGTTAAAACGGTGTGCAAAGCTAACAGAGCAGCGTAGCCATCCATCTGTGGTGGGAGTGCTTTTGTCTTTGGCGAATTAGTCATTAATTACTATTAATTTTTAAAAATTATAGTAAACTACAACTCTAGTGTCTCGTTGAAGAGAAATAACCAAAAATTGGATGCAAGGGATACCCCTTCTGACCGGATTCTGTTGGTATCACCATGATGTATCTGTTTTATTGACGCTTTCCATTCCTTTTTAAACCGAATGAACCTAAAACTGAAATATATACAAAGCTTAATTGGATTAGACCATATAAAATAGTGGGGATTGAAACTATATTGTTGAAATCTTCATAGGACCATAAATTTATTAGATCTAATTGATATTTATATTTCCATAAGTATAGGTCAATATGGCCTTATGAGCAGATTACACGGAAAAGGAACGAATATCCCCGTGAGCTATAGTACTGTCGCTTGTAGCATGGAGCACTTCAGCTTTGGATATACTTCAATTTTGAGGTTATGCCCCGAAATGAGTTCCCGAAATGAGCTGGTGAAACGACGGACGCGTGGATAAATAACGTAAATCAATGAGGGCCCCCGAGGAGCAAAGCTATGTCCGGGTCGCCACGCAATCCCTTCCAGCTCGCCACGCAATCCCTTCCAGGCGGATTGGCAATTCCCCTGCCACCATCCCCGTGGCTGGTGGTCGGTGGTCTGTGGGCCCTATCATGAGGTATGTATTTCATCCATTCTGTTCATCCATTTTTAAATATAATTTTAGATCTTGGTACCAAAAATTAGAGGTATATAAAATTCACTTGGTCCACACCACATGAAAACAATAGTGAGTGGATATCCATCATTAAAATCCTCCTAAGCCCCACTGTACTGTTTATTTGATATCCAATATGTTGATTAGGCTATACAGGTCCAGATGAAGGAAAAAACAAAAATCAGCTTAATCCAAAGCTTATATGGCCCCCAAAATTTTTTTAATGGCCGACATTTATTTAACACTGTTTCCTGTAATGTGGTCCACTTGAGATTGGGATATACCTTGATTGGGATATACCTCATTTTTGGTCTCCTACTGTAAAATGACCTGTAAATATAGGTGGACAGCATTGATGAAATACATATGTAATGGGGGGTACCACAGACTACCAACCACCAGCCATTGGCTGGTCTCAGTGAGTAGCCAATCCGTTTCCGTGTGAAAGATAAGGAAAAAAAAAAAAAAGGACGGATGAGATAAGCTGAAACGTACGGCTAAGCAAATCTTCTCCTTCCCTGATTCACCTTACCAAAGTTAAGTAATCACGAATTAATTAAAGGATTAACTATGGTAGGGTCAAGCTAACTCAAGATTCTGACCATGGTTAGATAGCTGCGATAAATACACGAGCTTTGCAGGCAAGCCGCTGCCTAAAATCGTCAGAATTAGAGCGACGGAGGCGGAGGAAAAACAGTCCTTCGCGGACCTAATTCCGTCCATATTCATCGCTCGAACATCCCACATCCTTCATCAAAAACCCTAAAATACTCTTTCCCTATCTCTCTGTCGTCTTCCTCTCCCTTCCATTTCCCGTCTGCTGTCGATTCCCATCGCGAATTTTCTGGTTTCTTATCCGTCGCGATCGGGGGATTCGATATCAGTCGACAGGATTTTCTAAATCGGATGCTGTTGGGGATTTTCCAACGAGAATGGGATTAGAATCTTCTGGAACCGCATTGCATCCGCCACTGATTCGAGCGTAGGTAAATCTTTGATTATTTTTCTGCCGTCTGTTCCGATTCCCTCAATGGTGGTGGTCCCTTTATTGATCGGAGCTTGATTTGAGGGGTGGGTCATGGACGAGGCTGGTACCAGCAAAGAAGACGAGCATCCTCCTCGTGAGGCGGCTGGCCACCGGTTTTCCAAGCCGTCATGGAATCCGTGCTGCCGAGCTTTCCGTCCGTATTCATCGCCACTTCCATCGCCGTGTTCTTCCACTGGAACAACCCGGAGATCCAGTTCTTTGCGGGTCATCGTAAAAAGACCTGTAAGTTCTTCAAAACATTGTTTGTTCATCCAATTGTCTTTAGATATGGCATTGATTGACTTGGAATTTGGCACACCACAGTTCAATTATTTTGGAACAGAGAATACAGTCTACTGAGGGCAGTGAAATTTCAGGTTTTTTGTTGGAATTAAAGTAAAACCCACTATGGAAGCTTGGCTAATAGCATTGTGTATGCTGGTCAAGATCGTCTCAAGCCGTCCCGTTGTCGTTTCTATTAACTAAACGTATGTGATTGACCGAAACACCTACAATACGTGAGAAACTTCACTTTGGTAATGAGTTTTGAAAAAAAGAACTGGGAAAAACATTCTGTTTTTTTTTTTTATTAAAATTTTTTAATTTTTTAAAAATTATTATCATGGAGTTGTTTTGCTTATGGAAGCTATGATTTTTAATAATTTTTGTATCTGATACAGGAGGTTTCATTTTGTAAGAATCATGGAAGCTTCAAATTAAAACAAAGTAGTATGAAAATGAAGTGGGAGCTATTTATTCGATAAATTGTTGCAAAGTAAAGGCTCTTATGTTCTTCATTGAAGCATGGTAGATCAATCAAATGCCCATGCTTCAGTCAATCATCAGACATGCAGATGCCCAAGACAAGATGCCTTAAATCACCTGTTCATGTAATCTCACTACTCAGGAACTAGCTAAAGAAAAGCTGTTGGCTAGTGCTTAGATGTCAATGTACTATGCAGAACCTCTGATGTGGTTAAAGGAGACATTATTTTCTCTAATTATCAATTTGTTGAAACATAAAAGGCAACTCAATCAGCAAGAATGGATGATTGATGATTCATATGCCCCTTTCGTGTAACAAACAAGGAAAAAAGGTAGGCGTGTATCCATAGGGATTAGTCTTACTTCAAAAAAGGAGGTGGGGACACCCTGTGTCTTCAAAAAAACAAAAAACAAAAAAAAGTTGAAAAACTAAATAGATGAAAACAAATCCAGCAAAAGGACAATGGAGCCCCCTTATATTGTGTGATCGGAAAATCAGGGGAATCACTTGGCGGAAAATACAACAATATATTAGAAGAATAATGGAGAGAGAAATTCTCCACTACTACTAAGGTTAAATACTCAAGCAGAAGAGCTAAAGAAAATCCAAGGATTTAAGCTACAACATCATTAAGCATTATTTTCATATGAGCAATTGAGCTGCCTTTACAAGATGATGCTTATCTGTAGGATCTAGGCACCTTCCTCCAGATTCGGTTCCTGGAGTGTTATTCCAAGGCCTTGCGCTAAATGTCATGGAAACCTGATTCGATATCCTAGATGTTGCACAAAAAGTATAGGGAATGGACTGCACTTTTAGGAATTAGGTTAGAGACCCTCATGGAGAGCTATGTGTATGCCATGCATATGAAGTCGTGTTCCTAGAATGTCGACCGAAGAGGCTGCATCGGTGGAAAGAGATATGAGAGATGGAATGCACAAAGTGGATATAGAATATTGTTTTTCTTTTTCTTTTTTTCTCTCTCAAAGCTGATGCAAGTGGAATTTCTACATCATTATCTTAGCACCATATCTTGGATATAGTGGAATGGCGGAATGATTCATGTACCAGACTCCAATCAGTTGGGATAAGGCTTAGATGATAATGGTGATTAACTTAACATTACATATCTCACCCCTCCTTATGGGAGACTTGAGTCCTAATTTACCAATCAAAATTTATCAAGTGGCCACATTGCATTTATTAATCTTTAACAAGCTACACATTATGTCCATTTAAAGGTGGACGGGTGGAATCTTCTCATTCACTCCCAAGAGATAACATCCAAGCCAGTAAGTAATTAACTTGTGCAACCATATCATTGGAGTCTCAAGCATGGTTCATGTTAAGATTTCTCCATATCATCATACTTCCACAACAAGCTCGATCTTCCTTGAACTTTGTGCATGACATGGATTTTTCAATGTCTGCAAAGAACGTATTCTTTGATGGTCATAATTGTTGTAGCTTTTCTATTGTTAATGCTTCTACCTTTTTTTTTTTGAAAGGCAATCATTTATTAATCTGGCGATACTGTATACAAAAGTTTTCAAAACAGACCAGAGATTTAGAAAGGAAAAACTAACCAGAGATTTAGAAAGGAAAAACTAAGGTCTACAACATTTACAGAGATAGCCCACCACTAAACAAAGCATTTAGCCCTATTGAAACAAACCAAAACATGACCACTTTTCTAAAACAACACTTGTTCCCATAATGCCAAATGTGGATGGTGTGGTGAGGTGAGCTTTCTGAAGAGGAACCGTCGATAATTTGAATAAGGATTTTGCAGAGGATCGGCCAAAGTTCTCCTTAAATCAGATCATGGCATCATTGACCCTAACTGTGGGCTTTGCCTAACTAACCTTAAGAGATTGAGATCTTCAGTTTCTTCATCTAAGAGGTTCCTACGACATGACGGGGCACATATTCATCTCCTATTGTCGAGAAGCATTGCGCAACTAGAATCTCTTTTGAAGGGGAGATTTGCGCCAACCGCAGAAAAACACACTCAACGATTTATTAACTAGCCAGATGTCCTTCCAAAAACGAATCCTTTTGCCATTTCCAAATGAGAAAGCCACCCCTACCAAAAATTTGCTTTTTAGCCAAGCCACAAATTTTCATGGATATGAGGCTTTGTATAGTGATGAATCCCGGGTCCACCATTCCCCTACTTAAAGCCCATCTTTCCTCCCAATGGTAGCTTTTCATAAGGTATCGACCTTCAAACTAAACCTCCATAGCCATTTACCAAGAAGAGCTTCTTTTGTTGCTTCCAAGGACCTTAGGCCGGCAGCTCCTCCATCCCGACGTTTGCATACATCACCCCATTTCATCAAATGGAATTTATGCTCGTCGGATGCTCCTTGACATAGGAAATCCCTTCGAAGTTTTTCCATCTTGTCTACCACTGATTTGGGCAATGGAAAAGTGACATAAAATAGACCGGTAGATTTTACATCACCTCTTCATTAATGTCAATCTTCCTCCCATGAAGAGGTGTCTACTTTTCCGATTTGGGAGCTTCCATTTGACTCTTTTTATTACTTTATCCCATGAGTGTTTTGCCGGCTTGCCTATGCATAGTGGGAGATCAAGGCATGAGGAGGGAAATGATGCCATCATACATCCGAAAACTAGAGCGAGCTTGAGCATCTCATCGTTTGAAAGACCAACCCCAAGAAGCTTGCTTGAGCTAAATTCACCTTTAAACCTGAACCCGCGTCAAAATATGTGATGATTTTTCTCAAATTGTTGACCTTTTCTTCAGATGCATCGCAAAAGAGAATCCTGTCGTCACTAAATGCCTTTGCCGTTCAGTGCCCTTACCACCACATGATTTTTCGTGTGATCCATTTTTGTTGTTCAGCTGATTGGTTGTTTAGAATTTCATTGCTTGGGCCATTTTGTTGTTGGTAATTTTACTGCTCAAACATCAACACCTCTATTACTAGAGATCCCTCCACTTTGTGGTAAGATCATTTTATTTTAGAATGGTCCCTATGGCCCTGGACCCCCCTCCAAGTACCAATTTCCACATCGTCTACTGTGTCAACTAGTCCTGCACGATCCTAGACTATTTTACTATAAACAAGCACTTAGAACAAAAAGAATAAAATCTTCTGCATACATATACCACTTTGTCCACATCCATGGCTACCGCTTGGTTCACATTGGGGCTCGTGTACAAGAAACCATTGCCTTGATGGTTCCTTGTATGTTGAGAGCATAGTGTCGAAATCCTACAGCTTATGATCTAAGTCGAATCGTAGGCAAAACAATTTGAATCCCACCTTGAATCCCTTTTTTAGATGAATCCTATGATTCTATGATTTAAATTCTACGATTGACTATTCAAATTAATTATACTTGTTCTCTTCTTTTTTGAATTTTATTTGGCTTTATGTTTATGTTTTTAAATTGGTGATGGCTTTAAGAATCTTTTAAAACAGGTCAAATATTTCTTTTATTCTTTATGAGATATTAAATGACGGATCCTCTCTTCAACCTTAAATTGAGGGTTTCCTTATGATTTTTTTATACAAGTGTTTGAGAGATTAAATTAATCTATGACTTGTCTAGAATGCTTTTCTAGATGTTTGCAGTCATGCTGACCTATATGTATTTCGGTAATGATCACTAAGATTTGACACGCCTTCACTTAGGATTTGACACGACATGGATCTGTAAATCGTAATGCCTAAGATTCGACTTAAATCTAAATCGTAAAATATATGATTTTGACAACTGTGATCATGATATGTATACCTTACATAGGTTCTTAGTGGCCATTATCATGTCATGTATTACATAATATGTATACCCTATTATGATTTGCGTATGATAAGGGTTTTGACAACATTACTTGGGATAGATGTCCATGTTATTGTCATAATCAATGTTTTAAATATCGACGATATTGGCCGATATATCCCACGATATATCTTGTATACCACTTGTGTGATATGAAATGCACAAGAAGTGGTGATATATCCCACATGTTCAATCCAATTAGCATTTTCAATTTCCAATCCCATTTTTTTTTTCTTTTTTGAAATTATGTTAAATCAGTGGCAAATGGTTGCAAATCCATTGGTTCTTCACATTTTGCTTGAAAAATCATGGAATTAGAGCTTTGATTTTGATATCCATTGGTTCTTCATGTTCTCCATGTTTTTTGTTTTTTTTTGAAAGTTTCCTTCAACCAGTTGTCAATTGAGACTAATTTCGAAGTATTTAGGAGTATTTGATGAAATGATCATCACATACACTTTAATTTCGAAAGTTGAGTGTATGTCGTCTGATTTGGGAAAAGTAAAAAATTTCCCAATTTGTCCCAAATTGCTTGCAATGTTGCACTCCAAACATCAAATCAATAATGTATGAGGGCTGATCTACTGATTTGTTAACTCCTTGCCAATTTTCGGAAAATAAAAATTATTTATATATATATATATATATATATATTGAAATTTCCCTTCAACTAGCTATCAATCGAGACTAATTTCGAAGTATTTAGAAGTGTTTGATGAAATGATCATCACATACACTCTAAATGTTATGCATTCAATTTAAATATAGTTGCATTAGTTCAATCAGACAACGCATAGCTTGGGACCCTATACAAATGAAACCTATTACATACGCTTCTTTTTTGAGATAGTATGATTTAAAAGTATGTTAAGGTCTTTTTTAACAATCCCTGAAGTTTCATTGAAAAATTCAACGATTTTCCCAATGTTTCCCCATGTTTTTCAAAAAGTGCAATAAATTACCCGATACAAATGATATATCCCGTGCGATAACCGATATGTATCTGTATCCTAAGGATGCGATGTGTAACGTGATACCGATATTTCAAACACTGGTCGTAATAGAGCATGGTAAAAATCTCCAACGCATTGTTAGCTAGGGACCATAACTTGATAAATATCCACCTCCCTGTCCACCTTTCATTTCTCTTTCTTTCTCAGTAAAATTTAATAATTGCCTTTAAAAGAATCTTAGCTGAGGATCTTGTGGGTAGCTAAGATCACTTGGTAGCCATTTAGCCTATTGAACGAGGGATGACCGTCCTGCTAAATATCAACTATGCTGATAAAAAAAATTTGACATTCTTTTTAGATATATTGTTAGTAGCATTACACTAATTCATGTAAGTTATTTGGAAGGGAGTTCCCTGTTGGTTCTTTTGCTTTTTTTTTGCAATGTCAGTGGCATAATGCAATGAATTTTCTATCAGTTTATTTCTTTGAAATGGGGAGGCTGTTCTGGATTGGTGGACACTGCATCAGCTCATCTTAAAATTGCACTCTTGTTTTTCTCATGCTTGGACCTTCTTTTAAAGTGATTGGGATGTGCTCTATAACCTTGAATTTTGTTTCAAATTGAAAAGAAATTCAGCCTGGAATTTTTATTTGTATGTGCAGCTGGTTGCAAGACTAACCAAGGGCATAGTTGAGACATACCAAATATGTAACCCGGCATTCAAGTATTCTGAAGACTTGAATCCAAAACGTTTCCTTACAAGCCCATATGTCGGAGTGCTGAATGAAGGCTATGATAATGAAAACTCAGATCTCATTTTGCATGTGAACTTTGCCTTGGTCAATTTAGGCTCACAGCAAAGGTTTGGCTCTTTGTCCTATTGCTTATCATTTTGTCGATCTTGAAATCTGCAAATATTCTTGCAATTAAAAAAAAAGGAAATCTGTAAATATTCTATCCTCCTATGCCTACGATACTCTGCATCCAGAAATCTTTTCTCTGAGAAAAACGAGGATTAATTGAAAACTTAGTATTTCTAGTCTAGATTATTATTTGCTGTGCTTGTTATGACTTTTCATCTTTAGTTACTTGGTGAAGACACTCGAGCAAAAATATCACCAATCACTATCATCTTTCGATTTGCAAATGCAAAATATGTCAGCCATATTTGTGGTAAATAAAATGGTTTTGCCATATGAAGATGCAATGTTGAATTTTTGAGTACATCCTTTAAGGACTTAGTGAGCTACAGAGGGGCTTTGACATTCGTGGATGGTTCAGGTTGCCAAAGAAATTTGGACAATTGTCCGCATTCAAGGGTAACCAGCTATTGATTAAGGGTCATATCATGCAATGAAAATGGGTGACAACCAAGGTATCCCAAATTGGTTACGTATCGGCAGTAACGGCTGATATGTAACGGTAACGGTGGGACCCGTTACGCGATACGGGGTCGAAACGACCGTTATGGATTTCTGTGACCGGCCGTTACAGGCCATAACGGTCGTTACAGACCCGTAACGGCTGTTACGGGCCCTAAAAAAACAAAAAAAACCGTACCTTTTTTCCTTTCTTTTCTTCTTCTTCTTCTTCTTCTCGAGCAATTACAGGGTCGCTCCTCCCACTACTGTTCTGCTGACTTCTTCTTCTCTTCTTCTTCTTCTTCCTCTCTCTCTCACTCTCTCTCTCTCTCAATCTCTTCTTTCCCCCTTTCCCTCCTTTTTCTTTTCTCTTTCTTTCCCTCTTTTATTCTTTTCGGTTTCTCTCTCCATTTTTTTTTAATTTGCAGCAGCTAGCTGCTGTAGGTACGTGTCACGCAAAGACGAGCGCTGACACTCCTCGAGCTTCGAGTTGTACGAACGGTTCAAAGGAGGTCAAAGTTATATGGGCTCCACAGTGATGTATTTATTACATCTACACCGTTCATCAATTTTCAGAGATCATTTTAGAGCACCACCCAAAAAATGAATTATATCCAGAGATCATCTGGACCACACCAAAAATAGCAGCGGAGATAATGATTTTCACGGTTAAACAATTCGTAGGGCGCACGGTAACATTTATTTTCCATCCAATCTGATCAGACCCGAGTGGGCCCCACCATGATATATATATATATATTTTATCCATATCGCCCATCCATTTTGCCACATCATTTTAGGTCAGGATCCAAAAAATTAGTAGTATCCAAATCTCAGGTGGACCACACCATAGGTTAATGTTGTAGGTTATAGGTTATCGTCCATCCATTTTTATATTTTTTTTCTATTTACGCATTTATTTTGGCCCTTTTTTTGAAAATTCGAAAAATCATTTTTTAATGATTCTTTTGCTGTTTTAATGATGCCATATGATGTGTTAATCATAGTAGAACATGTTAATGTGCATTTTACAGATTTGGGGTGCCATTTTATATTTTTTTAAAATATTTTTTTCTATTTACGCATGAATTTTGGCCCCCCTTTTTTTTTAATTCAAAAAATCAATTTTTAATAGTTGTTTTGCTGTTTTAATCATGCCATATGATGTGTAAATCATAGTAGAACATGTTAATGTGCATTTTACAGATTTGGGGTGCCATTTTATATTTTTTTAATATTTTTTTTTCTATTTACGCATTTATTTTTGCCCTTTTTTTTTAAAATTCGAAAAATCATTTTTTAATGATTCTTTTGCTGTTTTAATGATGCCATATGATGTGTTAATCATAGTAGAACATGTGAATGTGCATTTTACATATTTGGGGTGCCATTTTATATTTTTTAATATTTTTTTCTATTTACGCATTTATTTTAGCCCTTTTTTTGAAAATTCGAAAAATCATTTTTTAATAATTCTTTTGCTGTTTTAATGATGCCATATGATGTGATAATCATAGTAGAACATGTTAATGTGCATTTTACATATTTGGGGTGCCATTTTATATTTTTTTCTATTTACGCATTTATTTTGGCCATTTTTTTAAAAATTCGAAAAATCATTTTTTAATAATTCTTTTGCTGTTTTAATGATGCCATATGATGTGATAATCATAGTAGAACATGTTAATGTGCATTTTACATATTTGGGGTGCCATTTTATATTTTTTTAATATTTTTTTCTATTTACGCATTTATTTTGGCCCTTTTTTTGAAAATTCAAAAAATCATTTTTTAATAATTCTTTTGTTGTTTTAATGATGCCATATGATGTGATAATCATAGTCGAACATGTTAATGTGCATTTTACATATTTGGGGTGCCATTTTATATTTTTTTAATATTTTTTTTCTATTTACGCATTTATTTTGACCCTTTTT
Source organism: Magnolia changhungtana (assembly GCA_030180095.1). NCBI lineage: Eukaryota > Viridiplantae > Streptophyta > Magnoliopsida > Magnoliales > Magnoliaceae > Magnolia > Magnolia changhungtana. Next base: position 782,362 of record JASAUF010000485.1, read on the forward strand.
TTGAAAATTCAAAAAATCGTTTTTTAATAATTCTTTTGTTGTTTTAATGATGCCATATGATGTGATAATCATAGTTGAACATGTTAATGTACATTTTACATATTTGGGGTGCCATTTTATAATTTTTTTCTATTTACGTATGAATTTTGGCCCTCAAAAATAATTGCAAACACCTAAATGTAAGATATTTTCATATCACATTTATTCTAATATATCTATCATTGATAGCAGATAGTTAGAAAATTAAATATATGAATTTTGTAGTCAAATTTAGGTTATCTGGTTCATAAATTCATTAGACAGTCCGATACAATTTCTCACCAAAGAGTGGACCGTTACACCATTATAAACATGTTCCAATTTATAAATGAATGCATATTTGGAATGCTTAGAATATTCCGGATTTAATCCATATTTTTTCATATTTTTTTGACAAAATTTTTTTTTTTGCGCTGTTACAGGCCATTACGCCCCTGTATCGCCGTTACACCCTCGTATCTGTATTGGTTTCGGAGGGCACCGTTACGCCAACCGATACTGATATGGGACACCTTGGTGACAACTGATTGAATGTGCCTAGATGAGTTAAGGTTGGCCAAGCAATCTAATAGAGGATGGTTCATGCCCATCTAAGTCATTCCTTTTGTGACATTTTTTCTTAGATGGGCAATCGTTACCCATCTCCAGCCAATTACCATTTTAATTGGAAAACCAAAAATAGGCCCTAAATGAGGACGGCAGTTTCTCCCGTATTGCATGTGGAAATCTGAAAAACCCTATATATGGTGGGATATGACAATCCTCAGGGTGTGGATGGAAGTTGTAAGAAAAGACTTGATGACCTATAGTTTAACTGAAGGTCCGGCCCTTAATTAGAGCAGGATTGCAGAACATGATTCATGTAGCCGACCCCAATTAATTGGGATAAAGCTTAAATGATGATGATTGATTCAATATATGAGTGGGTCTGGTCGGGTTGGCCCAAACTCGAGCTTGACCCATTAATCTAAATGGGGCTACTTTTTTGGTCCGAGCCTGACTTGTAACCCAACTTGACTTGGCCTGAACCTGGCTGGTTGAGCCAATTGACCCATGGGTCGATTCAACCCATTGCCACCCCTAGCTTCTTTCATCCTCTTAGCCATTGGCGGTGTTGGAAATCCATCCTCTAGTAAGTGTTGTGGAGCCATTGTTGTTGCAAGGGTTATAGAGAACTCATCGTCGATGGAAAAGAGTAGTACACTTTGGTATCAAAGTACTCCTAGCATGACTAGTATAACCAAGCTTGGTCCTGGTGTGAGCAAGCTTGCTCTTGGGCTTGGATCTAATGGGAGTGGGCTTCAAAGTCAAGGTGTAGAATATTTAATACACTCAATGTGCACCAAACTAAAGCGAAAAAAAGAGGTAAAGTGACCTTTTTTTTTTTTCTAAAATTTAATAAAGTTACCTTCTTCGCAAATCGTCCATAGAAAACCCATTATCTTCTATTTCGATCTCACCTATGATATGACCTAGTGATGCCGACAATTGGAAGGGTGTTGTTGGGAATTTTCTTTTAATTTACCCATTGGAGATTCTACAGTAGAGTGGATTGGGTGAGCATAAAAATATCACCATCCTGTGAAAATCACAACTAATTTGGGTCATTTTTGGTGCTTTGATTAGGACATGAATTACAAGGGGCAAATGAGCTTTGATTTTTGTCGGACGTTATCTTTGTTGTGGCTTCAATTCAAGAAAAAGAACTTTGGTGCTTCAATATCAAAGTAAAACTTATATTGCAAAATGAGTATTTAATAAACCATTGGAGATAGGGAGAGCTATTACCTTGGGGCGCCGGTGATTGTCCGAAGGTGCACAGGCTTTCTCTACGAATGAGAAAAACGTGGTTTACTAAGTTCATCCCGCACCCTAAGGACACACACACACACACTCTCTCTCTCTCTATCTCTCTTAAGGAAGTACCATTGGGAGGACTATCGTGGCCCACATATATAGAAAAAAACCTTTTGGATTTTCAAGTGCAATATGGGAGAAATTTCCCTATGGTTGCATATAGCGTGAAGCAAAGTAGCAACAAATTCAGGTGCAAGAGTAGGGAAGCATCTCTTTCAATTCAAAATGTGAACAAGTATAAATAGGTAGGAAGCGGGAGCGAGATTCTGAAGTGGGAGCATCCCCCAGTTAGAAGGATCCTGCAACTGCCCTTATTTGGTGTTCAATTTCTTAACGGGTTAAAATTGGATAAGCCTACTTAGAAAAGAAAATGGGATAACACTTAGTCAAAAGGAGGGTATTCGCCCCTTTGCACATGTGACCACACGTGCCAACATCTCTCACTTGACCAATAGGGCTTATTTCACTTAATGTGTCATAAGGTTTGCTCACACAGTCACACTAAACTTTAGTTTTACCCATTATGATAACACCACCCGTAACATTATTATATCACCGTTTTTAAAAAAACACCATTATGACATCAATGAAAATTGATTGCCATAGACCACATGGTGATTTATAGCAAGGCTACATCACATCACTATACATCGTCTACAATGTATGATCAAATATCACATATACAAAACAATGATCAATATCACAAAATGCACATCAATATATAACGGGCCCAAACACATTAACAACCATGAAGTTACCTACTGCTTGAGCATGGGGAACATCCAATGGTTTATCACTCATGAAACCATGTGGTCTTGAGAGTTGTATACAGTGTTTTCTCCTTGACCTCAACTATCCTTCTTAGTACATGTCAATCTAGACTTACAATAAATAATCGTGTTATTGAGGAACAAACTTTTAGCATCTCTAAACTACTAAACAAATATGAGCTTCTAAAATATGAGAGAACAATCAAGAGAGAACTCTCAATAACACCTAATTACAAAAAAAAAAATCATGCCCTATCTTGTTACTGCAGCATGCTACTGTAGCACATGTTGAAAGAGATGCGAGGTGAAGGAAATTATATCATTAGTAAAGGGGATAGGGTGAGTTTCCAGCATGATTTGCTTTCCCCCTCTTCTCCCTATTTGTTGATAAAGAGGCAAAAATATCTGATTACCATGATTTCATGGGAGGCTTTGTGGTGTGGAATGTTAATTTCTGAAGAAATCTTCTTGAGGAGGAGAGATCGTTCTTTACAAGGCTCTTGAATATGCTGCATGATGTCCATGTCAACCTTTTGGAGGAAGATAAGAGGATTTGGGAATGGATGAAGAATGGTGAGTTCACTTCTATATCTTTCCTCCTGGTGATTTTTGATCTTGATATGGTTGAATCCCAGGTTTGGAAGGCTTATAGTATTCCAATTCAGCTCAGGGTTCAAGCATTCATTTGGATTGCTATGTTAGACAAAATCATAACCTTAAGTCTTAGACAATCTCAAGAAGAGGACACTTGCAATCCCTAACATGTGCATCATGTGCAAAGAAAATGAATCTCTTCCTTCATGGTAAGGTAGCGTCAACTGTGTGGAGTCATTTTCTCACCCTTTTTGGGTTGTCCTAGTCAGTGTTTGAAATATCAGTATCGCGCAATGTATCGCACCCTTGGGATACAGATACGTATCGGTTTTCGCACTGGATATATCGTTTGTATCGCGTAATTTGTCGCACTTTTTGGGAAACATGGGGAAACATTGAAAATTTTGTTGAATTTTTCAATGAAACTTCAGGGATTATTAAAAAAGACCCTAATACACACTTTTAAATAATAAAATCTCAAAAAAGAAGTGGACATAATAGGTTTCGTTTGTATAGGGTCCTCAGCTATGCGTTGTTCGATTGAACTAAGACAACTATATTCAGTATCCACCCCGTTCATCCTTTTTTTTCATATCATTTTAGGACATTATCCAAAAAATGAAGCAAATCCAATAATTAGGTGGACCATACCGTAGGAAACAATGATGATTGACCAATAGTGGGCCACAAAAGTTTGGATCAAGCCTATAATTGTTTTTTCTCTTTATTCAAACTTATGTGAAGTTATCAACAGATTAGGTGCCTAATAAAATATAAGGAAAATCAAGGTACACCCTAAGAAGTTTTTAATGGCACCATGTTCAACCACCACTATTTCCTTAAGTATAGTCCACCTAATAATTGGATCTTCTTAATTCTTGGGATCATGTTGTAAGATGATATGAAAAAACGGATGTTTGGAATGGATACAAAATACACACATCAAGTTGGGCCCCATGGTAGGGGTTGTACGTTCTTGGGTGAGGCTGGGTCTAACTTAATCTACTCCCGCCACCACACCGGATCTTATCATACTAAGTAAACTTTGTTGGGCCCACCAGAAATGTACGTGGTTTATCCACGCCGCCCATTCATTTGTTCAGCTCACTTTAGGGGTTGAGCACAAATTTGAAACGTATCCAATGCTCAAATGGACCATACCGCAGGAAACAGTAGGAATACTGATTTCTACTGTTGAAACCTTCCTAAGGCCTAAAGTGATGTTTATTTTTCATTCAACTTGTTCATAAGATAACAAAGACATGGATGAAAGAAAAAAATAAATATTAGCTTGATCCAAAACTTCTTTGCCCCCAAGGATTTTTCGTTTAATTCACACTGTTTTCTGTCGTGTGGTCCACTTGAGCTTTGGATATGCTTCATTTTTTGAACCAAAATAATAAAATTATCTGGTAAAATAGATGGACGGAGTGGATAAAATGCATTAATTATAGTGGCCCCTGCAGAGTTTACTCAATGTCCCGTAATATGCAATCCGCGTCCCACCACACTGGCAAGACGAAGGACCCTGATTTCCCACGGAAGGCTTCTTGCACAAGGATGCTGGGTGGGCCCACTATAATGTGTTAGAAATCCATTTCGTCCATTCATTTTGTGAGCTCATTTTAGGATGTGCGACCAAAAATGAGGTGAATACAAAACTCAAGTGGGTCACATGAGAGGGAAAATTAGGGAAAGAAATCCCTACTGTTGAAACCTTTCTGGGCTCCACCTTGATGTTTATATGCTATCCAAACCATTTATAAGGTCATTACAAATGGGATGAAGTGAAAACACCGAAAAGATAGCCTGATACAAAACTTTTTTGTCCATAAGAATGCTTCAACAGTGCTCACTAAATGCCCACTTTTCCTCGTGTGGCCCACTTGAATGTTGGATACACCTCATTTTTTGTCGCACGTCCTAAAACGAGCTCGCAAAACGTATGGGTGGGGTGGATTTCTCACAAACATCTCGGTGGGCCCCACCCAGCATCCTTGCGCAGGAAATTCTAGCAAAAGGCTTTCGCAGGAAATCCACATCGCAATACTAGCGCCACTCCCGGAGCTTGAGTTGTACGAACGGTTCAAAGTTATATGGGCCCCAAAATAATGTATTTATTATATCCACACCGTTCAATCATTCAGAGAGATCATTTTAGATTATGAGCCCAAAAATGAGTCATATCCAAAGCTCAAGTGGACCACACCACAAATAGCAGTGGGACAACGAATCTCACTGTTAAAACATTCATAGGGCCCTCCATAACTTTTATTTTCCATCCAATCTGTTCATGAGGTCACATAGACCTGGATGAAGAGGAAAAGCAAATATCATATTGATCCAAAACTTCTGTGACCTCCAAAGGGTTTCAATGATAGACGTTCAATCTCCCATTGCTATTTGCAGTGTGGTCCACTTGATCTTTGAATCTGTCTTATTTTTCGGCTTAAGCCTTACGACGAGCTTGACAAATGGACGAACGGTTTGGATGTAACGCATGCCTTATGATGGGACCCACAAACCTCGGTGACGTCAACACACCAATCAACTTGGTGGTGTGCGGTACACCAGCCAACCCAAATTCCATTAAAAGGGGCCCGGATGCCCTTTTTTTCGATGTAGAGAAAATCTCTCCCAAATCGACAATTTCTTCGGATCTCGGCGATTATTTCTCTGGATTTTGGAGAGGATTTCACCCAAATCCAGTCAAAAGCTACTCTCTTAGGCAGATTGAACAGATAAGAGATTTTTTTTTTCTATATTTTTGGAATTTCTGGATGGGACGTGCATGAGATGTCGCCAGAAAATCTGCAATATCTGGTATTATCGTACGATATATCGGCGATATCTCACGATATTTTGTGATATATCGCACGATAAATGGAAGTTTGGCAATTTTTCAGTATTTATGGAGGGTTTCGTATCGCTGACTGCCAATACTGATATTATCGATATTACGAACATTGGTCCTAGTCACACTGGAAGTATATTTGAGTTGACCTAGAGGCAAGAAAGAGAGAATGGGAAGCATGGAGTACAATAGTAAGTATATGGATAAGAAAGGAGACTCGGATAAAAATTTGTTATGGAAGTGCAGGAAAATCATGGTTGGAGTATAGTTGCATGAAAAGCATCTCTTTTTCAGGTTCAAGTCTATAGCTTAGAGGTAGTAGACATGCCATGTTTCGACATTGAGGTCTCGGGTTCAAGCCTAGTTCTACCTAAAAAAAAAAAAAACCACACACACACTCTCTCTCTCTCTTGCTTATGCAGTATTTGAATAAGTCGTTTTGCCGATGAAAAAATAAAAAACAGAAAATTGCAAAATTCAGATGGTTAATATTATCTTCTTTATTCAATTTTTTTGCCCGTTGTGCACCATTCATAGTTGGGTCAGCAATTTCCTTTGTATGGATTGTCGTACAACGATGCCATGTGCATGGATGAAGAGTCACCAGCATGGCGCCATTTGAATTGGATGAGAGAGGTAGCTTGAAGGAGGTAACTCTTAAGGAAGCTTCCTCTCCCCTATCCCTTTGAAATTGGTGGACATTTTTGGTGGAAAGTGAAAAGATGGTAGGTTGGGAAAAGTCTTTCTCTGCTGCCGCGCCCCCCCCCTCCTTTTTTTTTTTTTTTCTGTTTTATCCTTTTTGAGGCTTCTAAGCTGACATGTGTCTACAAGGATGCCAATAGATGCTACCATGTATTCTAGCATGGAAGACGTGCAGTATCCAAGCCATCTACGTGGTGGGACTGACCTTGATCGTGTTCTGACCTAAATATCAGGTTTGCCATTCTGCTAGATAATAGTGAGTGATTTAGATTCAAAGAAGCTTTCTACAATGTGTATCTGTTACATAAACAGCGGGCCATCTCTTTAGTGGACTAACCTAATTCATGTGCTAGGGGAATCTACATGGTGTGTACCCCCTGACGGATGGAGGGATCTGGTAGCATTTTGATTGCCCTCTGAAAGTGGAAACCAAGTGGGCCCATAAAAAATCAAAATGGAACCTGCACTGTGTGTGTGTGTGTGGACACACACACATTTTTTAGTTGACGTAGGTGTGTCAGAATCGTCGACACGTGCTTGCCCTAATTCGAACAAAACTGAGCAGACTCGGTGCAACTCATCCTGAGTCAGGTGTATTCCATGTAGTGGGGGTGACCCGTCTCGGAGCTGCCAAAACTAATATGACTCAGGCGATACTGAGTTTTATCAAACGAAACCATGTTCTCAAGGGGAGATATTCTGGATGAGGCATCAACGGCTCATGAATGTAAAGATTCCAGGCGTGTAATGGGGAAGTTGGAAATTGGTATGCTAAGTTGACATGTAGAAGTGTATGACAAGGTGAATTGGGAATTTCTCAATTACTTGCTCTGAAGAATAGGCCTTGGGGTCTGTTGGAGAGAGTGGATGATAGAATGTGTTGGGTCACCATGATACTTAGTGCTCTTATATGGTTCCCCAAAATGATTCTTTAAAGGATCAGGAAGGGAGGGGCTTCTCTTACTCCAAATCTGTTTGTTGTGATAGCCAAAGCCCATGGTAACATTTTGGTAAGGACCAAGGAAGAAGGGTTGGTTGAAGGTTTTAGAGTGGCTCAATGAGGTCTAGGAGTTTCCCTTGCAATTCGTGGATTATGAGCTTATCTTCTTCTTCTTCTTTGAATAGTAAGATACGCCAGTTTTCCATGGTGTGAAAAGGGAATGGGTTTTTAATTTGCTGCATTCTGAGGTGTTTTGATGTGACAATGGGCCTGAAAGTGAACCTATAAAAAAGTGAGTTTTTTAGAGCAAGGGAGGATGAAAAGGGAGTGGAAGAGATGGAAAAAGAATCCTGCGTTGCAACATGATAGGACCGGCACTTGGGTGGTTTTGAAATAAAAATTCAGTTGCCAATATTTCGGCAACTCGAAGGGTTGAGGATTTTTTGGATGTTTGCTTGTTTAGTTGGGAAGGATGCTCGGGGTGCATATGGAGGAGGAGTTAAAGGAGTTCGTTGAGTCCTTTGATGTGCGTCATGAGTGCTTCCGACCTCTTTTGTGGGCCTTCCTCTTTGTATAGGCAAGCATCCAAAATATATGTGGGATAAAGTGATTGATAGGTTCAAGATGTACTTAACTAGATGGAAGAGTAGGTTTGTCTCTCTTTGTGGTCGCATCACTCTTATTAAGGCAGCCCTTTTGAATCCCCCACACTTTACTTCATGTCAGTTTTTAAATGTCCAGTTTTGTCAAGGCTTGAGTAGTTGCGACGTGACTTCCTATGGCATGTGATGCAAGACAAAAAGAAATTTCACCTCGTTGGTTGTAATGAGGTTTGTAAGCCTTTCCGAGACAATGAGATTGGCATAAAAGGCCATAAAAATATGAATTTGGCGTTGCTAGGTAAGTGGCTTTGGAGGCTTGGGAACAAGGATGGGGTGCCTTGGAATAAGATTATCAAAAGCAAGTTTGGATGTTCGGAGGAAGGGTGGTGGACTTGAGACTCCTCCATTTATAGATTGTCAACTTTATGGAAAGGTGTGATATCCGTAAAGTCGGCATTTTTGGAAGGAGTTGACTTCTCTTGGGAATGGCGAGGGAATTCATTTTTGGGAAGACATTTGGGTGGGAGAAGCTCTGCTGAAAGTTGAATTCCTGTGGATATTTTGCCTTGATCTGAATCCATCCATTGTTATTCCCGAGTGTTTCTTCTTAGTTGGGAGTGAGGTGTTTTGGGAACCACCATGTAGAAGATACCTTTGGGATGAGGTGGTAGAGGAATTTGTAGCTCTCTTGAACTGTATTCATCTTGGTTGCCCGAATCCTTCATCCTCGGATAGCATGCTTGGGAGACTTGACAAGTCGAGTGTTTTCTCAGTTTGGTCCTTCTATGCTTTTCTTATTAAGGATCCTGCTTCTAGAGAGGCGCTGACAGAGCATGTTTGGCATTACAGGGTTCCCCCAATATCCCGGCATTTGGTTGGTTAATAGGCAAAAAGTTATTGACAGTGGATAACCTTTGAAAGAGGGCAATGATTATTCCAAATATTTGCCTTTGCTGTATGGAAAATGAGGAAACAGTGGATCACATATTTGCTCATTGTCGGTTCATTAATCTGATTTGGGTCGATATTTTGTTCTGATTTAGAGTTTTGTGGTCTTTTCCTTTGACAACGGGCGATCTCTTAAAAGCTTGACACGGAGTGAATTTGGGTAAACAAAGGACACTGTTATGGAGAATGTCCTTACTCGCTGTATGGTGGTCCATGTGGGAAGGAAGAAATGGTAGATGAGTTCGCAATGTGAGCAAATTGGCGGAGAATATTCCCCAAAGGGCGAGGCTGTTAATTATCGAGTGGGCCTCCATTATCGATAAACTTAAGGATTGTAATCTTCTCTTTCTTGGGATGTAACTGGACTGCTATCTCGGTGGCTTGGCGCAGTTCGTTTGTAGTTTATTTTGGTTTTGTTTTTAATAAAATTCTAGTTATTTTTTTTTTATTTTTTATTTTTTTAAAAAAAAAGGGAGGGGGAGAGATGAAGCTCTCTGAATACCTTGGTTTTGTTAAGGATCCTGGTTAGATGAACGCTGGTGGATGATTCGGATGGATCCTTGTTGTCCACAGTTTTAGAACTTGAACCCATCTTGACACAGGAACTTTACCAAGAATTTGTCTAATAGTGGTTTTCTTAATTCACCATAAGATACAAGTGGAGTGCAAGGAGTTGCGAAGCGCTGGCCTTTATGTGTGTTCCTTTCCTGGTGTTTCTGGTTGTAGATCTAAATTGGTGTCTTTAAAAAATTCAAACTCAAGAGCTACTTCATGGGTTTTCTTACCATTTGCTACTTCATGGGTTTTCTTACTGTCTTTAAAAATGCAATTGATGCGGATTGTATTTGTTTAATTTAATTCCTAAATGGACCACATAATCCATCATCAATTTGGTTTCATCCTGGTGGGTTAAGTTGGCAGTTTGCAGGAGGCGAGCTAAAAAGAATATTGATGAAGAGGGAATTCGTTGTACTCACCTTCGTACTAGGACATGTGACTCCGATTGTTGAATGATGTCTTTTATTGTTCCTCTCTCTCTCTCTCTCTCTCTCTCTCTCTCTCTCTCTCTCTCTCTCTCTCTCTCTCAATCTTCATAAAGTTCTTGCTAAATATAGGTGTTCTTGTGAATTCATATGAAAAAGAAAGTTCTCGTGAATTATAAAAAGAAGTGTTTGCAGTTGTGAAAACCTTCCTATATTATGTGTCAACCTCATGAGCTAGCCATCCTAGCCAAAGGGGTTGACCTTTATTGTGTTGTCCCGTATTTCAGGTATGTTGTCAAAGATATTCTTGGTCAAGGGACATTTGGGCAAGTTGCAAAATGCTGGGTTTCAGAAACTAATAGTTATGTTGCTGTTAAGATCATCAAAAACCAGCCAGCATACTATCAACAGGCACTTGTTGAAGTCTCTATTTTGACAACGGTAACTGAAATATCTCTCTCAGCTTTGGTAAGTTTATACTGGAGGTATTTGGCTAAACCCTCTTCACTTCCATGCAGCTAAATCAGAAGTTTGATCCTGAAGATAAGCATCACATCGTTCGTATCCTGGACTATTTCGTATATCAACGTCATCTGTGCATTTCGTTTGAAATGCTTGGTTCAAATTTGTAAGTTACCCTAATAATTCTTTCGTACTTCAGAATTCAGATCTATCTAGCTGATATAAAGTAAGATGTGTCTTGTTTTATGTATTTCTTTGTGCATTCTAGTAACCTCTTTTATAAACCTTTAGGTATGAGCTTATCAAGTTGAATCAATTTAGAGGGTTGTCTCTGAGCATTGTTCAGTTGTTCTCCAAACAGGTGTCCCTTGCAACTTACCTCATGGTTAAACTGCCTTAAAACAGAAAAAAGAGCACTTTTGGTTAAAATTTAGTTGCAATTTGCATTTATACTGCTGGGCTCTTTGTTTGGCCATCTGACTGTCTTGCATTACCATGCTTTAATTTATTTGGTTTGTTAGATCTTGCATGCACTGGTTGTGATGAAGGATGCTGGTATCATACATTGTGATCTGAAGCCTGAAAATATTCTTCTATCTACGAGGTCTGTGACTTGTTCTGATCACTTTACATTGCAAATCATGTAAGATTTGTGTGTTTGAAATTTACATGTAGTGTAATGGACTTTTTCAGTGTGAGGCCACCTGAAGTTAAAATTATTGATTTTGGGTCAGCATGTATGGAGGATCGGACAGTTTACTCCTACATTCAGGTTTGCACCTCTTGCATGTTCTTTTATTTTTCCCAGTTTTTTGGTGCTCTCTTGACATCTGTTCTTCTCTTTCTGCTGTAGAGCCGTTACTACAGGTCTCCGGAAGTTCTTCTTGGGTATCCGTATCCTTTTAAATGATATTAAAAAAAATCCTATTGAAGCGTGTGTGTTTTATTCAATGGAAGTGCTAGGGGTGGCAATTAGCCAGGTGCACCCAACGATGCGCTTGCTTTTCATACTTTTCTTTCTTCTTCTTCTTCTTCTTCTTCTTCTTTCTTTCTTCTTTCTTCTTCTTCTTCTTCTCCTTCTCCTCTCCTTCTCCTTCTCTCTCCCTTCTTCTCCTCTCTTCCCTCTTCTTCTTTTTCTTTCAGTTTCCCTCTCCAGATTTTTTTTTCTTTTAAAATGAGCGCTTTAGGAGGCGCTTTGCAGTATTGGGCTCAGGTTGTGAACGGTCCAAAGGAGTATGGGCTCCCGCAGTGATGTAGTTCCTGGCGCCAAAATAGAATGGTATCCGGGCACAGGCCTGAGTATGGATGTAGCTAAATGGGTTTTGGTGCAGGTTTGGGCATTAATTTGAACCCGAGTAATAATTGGGCCGGGTGCTGGTATAACCATGCCCATATCCGAAACTGGCCTGAACCCAAACATTATGTACGTACATACGTACGTATGAATTGTATTCCCAATGTTCCAATTAATTTATAATTAGTAAGAACAATTAGCACCTTTTAATTCATTAAAAACAAATATATATAAAAAGGATAATGCTTCTGCTACAAAGTTGCAGGATAAGCTTATTCTATAACACTCTGCAAGGGCCCACCTTGGTGTGTGCAGTATGTATGCTGTCCAACCGTTCAATAGGGTCACCTCACCATGAAAGTGGATCTGCAAAGTTGAGGACCCCTAAAGTTCTCCAAGTGAATTTGAAGGTTTTTGGGCTTGCCGATTCTCTTTTATTTCGTGACCGACCTGATGATTGATGGTCCTAATTTTCAGGGAAACCCATCATCATGGTGAGGCTTAGTCGATGTGTGGGTTGGATGCATACACACACCATTGTTGTCCCACAAATAAAGAAACTGAAAAAGGACATTGGAAAGTGGAAGAGAAATTTTGATACTCTGGCAAAGTGTGATGGACTAATTGTTGATTAGCAACAATAGTTTATAGTGGTGGTGGTACGTATAGGTATGATGGGTACCTTGTACTTTTTTTTTTTTTTTTCTAATTTCAAATTACAAATGGGTACCCTAATGGGTATGGGTATGGGTGGGCATAGGTACCCTATCCACGATCCAAGCTCGGCCCATTGCCACCCCTACCTAGAGCTTGATGTTTGATGCAAGATAGGAGGAAAACAATGAGAGCATCAAAATCAGTTATCCCTCATCATCATCATCATCCAAGACTTAATCCAATTAATTGTGGTCGATTACATGAATCCTGTTCCGCCATTCCCTATGACAACAATATTCACAGTGATGCATGCAAGCATTTTTGTCTACAGCATAATTCATGCATTCATTTTATTTTTTTTGTTGTACTTGTGGCTTTATTTAGGCAGCGTTTCTGCTCATAATGCATGATTAATTTAGAAAATTATGATCTCTATTTGTTATGAAATTGAAATTTTAGTTATGATGCTATATGGATGCTTAGTTTGTTGGTACTTGACCCATCTTTCAGATATACTACAGCTATCGATATGTGGTCTTTTGGGTGTATTGTTGCTGAGTTGTTCTTAGGATTGCCACTATTTCCAGGAGCTTCAGAATTTGATCTTCTGCGGCGAATGATACGAATACTTGGGTATGTTTGTTCTTTCACTTTTGCATATAAGGTGTTCTAAACTTCAGATTGACATCTGTAAAATAGTAGCTCAATTTCTATTGTTTAGGTTTTATATGCTGTGGATGGTCCATTCTGAGAACTTACTGGAGGTCTTGAAAAAGTGGTAGAAGTAACTGGTGATGTTTCTTGGTATGGAGCATGGTTACTGGGAAGCTTGTTTTGCTTGCAAAACCAGTGTTTCTTGCTTTCTGTTTCCCATGTTCATTTCATGGCTCTGGGTAAATAGTAGCAAGCATTGGCCTACAAATCTTCTCACCTTTGGGACCACTATTACCTCAGGCTTCTTCACACATCATGTGGTCCTATGCGTATGAGAAAGTTGGCCAATTTGGAAACAGCTGGCAGATGATGTATATTCGATTTACACATGTAGCCCATATGGTGAGTGGACCAATTTGATCATTGAGCTAGGGAACGTTCATGGTGATTGCACCTTGGGATTGGCCTTGACTCTTGTAAGCATGTGCCTTTGGTGGTAGATATGCAAAGGGATTGATGTGGAGGCATCTTGGTGTGATTTTAAGGATGCACCGTATCTCCATGTTGGGGTGGGGTGGCCCATGAGGTGGGGTCTGTAAGATGCAGAATGGCCACGAGGTGGGGCCCACTGTGGGACCGTGTGATTCAGGGACCCATGCGAAGTGGGGGTTGCCCGCAGGGAGATCTCGCCTGTGTTTGCCTGGGAGGGCCTGCATATAGCAATAAACCGATCCTTCCCCATCAACTTTGGAGCTTTTGGTGCGCTTGTCGGTTGTCCGCTATCAGGGATTCCCTTAAACAAAACAAATTTATGATTGGAGATACTTCCCACAAAATATCATGTGTGCCTGCATGAACATGTCATTGTTTCTCAAACTTCTACAGTGTTGAAAAGTGTACTAAAGTGAGAATGCTTGATTGCCAAATGTTTAGATGAGTGGATGCAATTTTGATTAGAGTGAGAACGCATGATTGCCAAAAGGCATGCATGACAATAAAAACTGGGAAGAGAAGGCGTGCATGGCAATAAAAACAATTGCCTGCTTACACAATTATTTTATTTATGTTGTTTGATGAGAAAACCATTAACCTTTACATTTTGTGAGTATTTATAAAATGATAATAGTAGTATTTGTGAAATAGCGGTAGCAAATACTAGTAACTTCTGTTTTGGGTGTTAAAAAAAAAAAACTAGTAGTTTCCAAAAAGGCAAAAACTGAACTTCTGTGAGTATTTATCAAATGATAATAGTAGTATTTATGAACTAGCAGTAGCAGCAATAGGTCTCCAAAAACATTGTCTATCGAATCATATGTGCTGGTTTACTTACGTGTACGGGCATACACACAAAAAGAACACGTGTGTGCATACCCGTGTGCATACATAATTACATATGTATGCATGTATACACATGCTTATATGCATATACAGATATAAATGGGAATGGTGGGTGCTGAGAAACAAAGGAATCTCAGGGGAGATATATTGACATGATCAAGCATATGTACAAGGGTTGTAATAATGTGAGGACCACTAGTGGAGAGACAAGTGAGTTTCTAACAAGTGTAGGCTTATACCAGGGGTTGGCATTGAGTCTGTATGTTTTTGCATTGGTTATGGATGAATTAACAAGGCACTTACAAGAAGAGGTCTTTTGGTGTATGTTGGTTGTAGATGACATAGTTTTGGTTGACGTAACGAGGGAGGGTGTTAATACAAAGCTAAAAATATGGGGGGAATGCTTTAGAATCTAAAGGTTTTAAAATTATGGACTAAAGCAGAGGATATGGAGTGCAATTTTAGTAACAATAAGAGTGGACATAAAGAATTAGTTAAGATTGCTGTCGAGAAGATCCCAAAACGGTTATTCTTGATGTCTTTGGTCGATAATTCATGAGAGTATAGAGATTGAGGAGGATGTTGCTCATAGAATTCTAGCAGGATGGAAGAAGTGGAGATGTGCCTCTGGAGTTTTATGTGATTACTGCATACCAATTAAACTGAAGGGGGAATTTTCTAGGATAGCTATAAGACCAGCCATGCTTTATGGGATAGAATGTTGGGCAGTTAAGGAACTACATGTTTATAGGATGATCGTATCTGAAATTTGGATGTTGAGATGGATGAGTAGCAAGACAAGGGATGATAAAATTAGGAATGAATGCATTCAATAGATAATAAGATGTGGGGAGGTAGACTTAGATGTTCGGTCATGCCCAACAGAGACCAAGAACTGGGCCGGTTAGAAGGATTGACTTGGTTCAAGTTGAAGACTCGAAAAGATTAAGGGGGGGAAGGCCTAAAAGGATGTCGTGGAGGTAGTAAGAAAAGACTTGATGTGACATATGGTTGGAATGTCGGAACAGGGTTTCTGTAGCTGACACAATTAAGTTGCTTTTTAAAAAAAAAAAAAAAAACAATTAAGTTGGGATAAGGCTTGGATGGTGATGGTGATGATGATATCTGGGAATGCTAATGCAGCACAACAGTGACGTCGGCAATACCACCATATCTTTTAAATGGCACGAGGGAGAACCAAGATATCCAATCTTTATTTACACTGCATATTTGTTCCATAACACTATTGGCAAGCCATGATGCAAAACTCATATTGCTTGGATGTTCCTAACCATTTGATCAATAGCATGAAAAATGATCAGACTAAATTGAGCAAGAAATGGAATAGTTCCAATCATCATATTGTAGCATCTATGCAATAGGCCCCACAATGGATTGTGTATGATTGAAAAGAAGCACAAGCACTTTGGTTTTGATGATGCTAATGAAATTGCAGTGAAGACCGCTTTAGTTGAAACCGGGATATGCCAATCTATCCTAGAGGGGGGTGAATAGGACTTTTAATAGTTTTTATGATTTATTTAAAATCCTATTACACTAATCCTAACAATAAGCACAAATTAGGATTACTTAAAAATAACTCTACCGGCTTCCAAGCCCGGTAGAGGATCCAATCACAAACTGTTTAAGAAGTAAACAATATGCAAACTAGTTTATGATGGATATGACTGTGTAAGTGTGTGAGGTGTGATCTCAGATATTCAGATATGCAAATGTTAAAGTAACTCACACAATCAGAAGAATAGCAATCTCAAACACAGTCATTTTTATAATGGTTTGACGATCAGTCTACTCCACTCCCGGCAAACGCACTCACACTTGAGTGTGCCAGATTTCACTAAGGAGGTTTCACAGCGGTTCACCTCAAACCTAAGGTTTTAAATCAGGTTCACCTTCAACCTTTACAACCTACACTGAGGCTGACTGTTTATGCTCTCACGAGCAAGGGTCAACACAACGCACCCACTTTTAGGCACACTGGCCAAGGATCTTCCATAAGACCCTATGGAGGTTTCTACACGGTTCACCTCAAACCCGAGGTTTCACACGGTTGACCTCAAACCTAAGGTTTTGCTGGTTCACCTTCAACCAGATGTTTATGCTCTCCACAGAGCAAGGGTCCACACAACGCACCCACCACGTACACTCCCGCCGGAGGCCTCCTACGAGGGCTTCAAGGGTGAGAACCACTTAAGACCCAATCCTAAAAAGGAATGATCACAAGTGTCCTCTGGACTCTAGATACTTACAGATAAGTTGATGAGTCCCATTAAGCACGTTTGACGAAGATCTCCTCCTTTGTTAACGAAGACTCTTCGATCTCCTTGATCCGTAACTCAAAAGATATACCAATGCATGGTGACAGGTTGGGTCAAGGATATGATGAAATCCTACTCTTAAAAGATTTTCCTATAAGGGAGATAGAGCGATTTCAATCATTTAAGCATTCAAGGCATCCCAGCTTAATGATTTGCCATTAAAATGGTAGCTGGAGGATCCTTGAATGCGGAAGTTCATTCCCCAATCCACTCTATTGAATATCAATGGTGAGGGTGGATTGGAGGATGAACTCCCTTGAGAGAAAGGGCTTTAGGTATAAGATCTAAAGTTAAACACTCAAAAGCTCTCTCTACTCTCTCACAGCAACAATAGACAAGTCATCTATATATAGGCAAAAGGTTCCAATGGATATAAAACGGTCACATTTATGACAGAGTTCGATATCATCGAGCGGTGTCGATATCATCGAGCGTATACTCTCGATAGCATCGACGGTCCGCTAGATGACATAAACTTAGATGTTATACGCTTTTGAAACCTTTTGTCAGCTGGTCGAGGGCATCGATACTCGTGTCGATGTCATCGAATTTCGAACTCCGATTCCATCAATATGAGGATCAATTCCTCGACATTTGAAAAATGAGAAAAACTTGATTTGAAATATTTTCAATTTTTAAGATATGATCGGGGGTCAATCGATGTCATCGGAATTTGCATATCGATGATATCGAAGGCAGTGTCGATGCATCGGTAAATCCCATGAATTTTCCATTTAGTTTGCTGGACTGATTGTGTCCGCGGACTGGATGCAATCGATATGGCCTCGATATCATCGACACATGAATATTGATTTCTCGAGTGGCCTCCCAATCAGAGATAACAACCTGAAATAATTGCTGGAGAACTTGGCGCCCAAGATCGATATCATCGATGACCATCCGATATGATCGAGATTTGAGTTGAGATTGTATCGGAAAGGGCATCGATATATCGAAGAATCTTATGATTTTCTTATAAAAATAGGGGCGCCAGAAATCTGCCTGTCGATCTTATCGAGCCATCCTCGATGGACTCGAGATTAGAATACCGATGATATCGATATGTATATCGATATATCGATAATTCCGTCTAGATGAGTATGTGGTTGCTGGATACTTTTAGTCCTCGTATCGATGATATCGTTAAGGCATCGAGGATATTGACAGAGCAGGTCGATCATATCGAAGGTGTTTCGATAAAATCGACAAGGCAAGAAAACTTAGAGATTTTTCTATTTTGAACAAGCTTTCTTACCTTAAAACCCTATGAGATTCTAACTTGTTTTCAAGGGTTTTAAATACCTGGTGTTTTGGACATGGGATATGAGGCTTAGATTTACCTGTGGCTAGTTCACGCACACATCCGGTTGAGGCAGACGCTTGATTGATCTTCCTATGGAGCTCTTCTGTTTGAGAGACTCAACACACACGCTAATTGACAAACCAGGGTACTTTCAATCTCTCCCTTTGTCAATTACGTGACAAAATCCCAAAACACCCTAGAACATTTTAGACACACACATCCTAAATTGTGTATACATGCTTTTTACACAATTTTACAATTTCTAGCCTTAGCCCATGTACACAACCAGTAGCTGTTCTCTACAAACTCCCCCTCACTTGATACAGCAGCTCCCCTTAACACCTGCAACATTATCCAAGCAAATATACAATTTCTATTCGAGGTGTGGGGTGTTTGAACTGTTCTCCCCCTTTTTGTCAGTCATTGACAAAGATATGGCAGGTCGATATTGACTAAAGAGATAAGTATTTGGGAGAACCATACAGATATAGATGTATAAAGGTTAAATCATTTATAAGCATACATCATTTGCTAACAATATGGAAACATATTAGATAAGGCAGTGATAAAAGCAGATAGAATATTCAGTAAAAACATCACATGCATTCCATATCAGAAACAAGTTAAAGTAAGGGATTGTAAAACATAAGTATGGCAATAAAAATAGGAATTATACTCAGCCATAGCCAAAATATCCAAAATAAACTGCCCAAGATTGGCAGTTTATAAGAAAACCGTATACTGCCACAAACAACAGTAGTTTAACATTCATCCGAACAAATTACCAAACCCAAGTAAAGGAACCCAGGAAAAACAGTACTTAGCCCAGCCGTAGGCATATATAACAAATCCAAAAAGAATTCCAGTAGCCAATGTACGTTAAGGAGTTGTCACACACACCTATGAGAGCGTAGAGCATCCAAAAAGATACTGATGTTCATACACGGAATTAGTAAGGAGGTGTGTGTGGTAGCTTTCAATGGTCAGCATTATGGCGCCGAGTGGGATGGTGTTGTGTTGTCCTGTCGGCAAGTCATCAGATCGACCAATTGTTGGACAGTCTGTTATACTCCATTGACTAGCCGCTCCAAGACTGTGAGTCGCTCATGCATTGTTTCGACATCCCGCTGAATCGCCCCAATTCGGTCCAGTTTGTATCGTTTAGCATATCCGGGCGTTGACGTAGATGGTGTTGGATCAAGTCCAGAGGGTTCATCTCCGACCATCCCAGTTTCTTCTATGCAAGGGACACCACCACCTTCTGCTCCCCCTTCTTAGATGCCTTCTTCTTCGTCCTCTGGGTACGTGTGGAACCTCAGGTCCATATTTCGAATGTTCCTTACATTGAAGACTTGAAGTGGAAGTACCGGATCAGTGGTAGATGGAAAACCAATGGCTTCGCATACCCTACTTATGATCCAGGGATATGGCAGATGAAGATCCCTGGAGGTATGAACAGCATATACCAACTGATTAACCAATATCGGAAAGCAGATCCTTGTCCCCCTGGCAAGTGAGTATACTATCATGGCCATAAAACCCGTGAGATCGGATCGATTGGTACTTCTAGGATATAGATTTGTGGTGAAATACCATGCAGAACCCAAAATTAGGGTTCCATGTACCTGGCTTTCAGCGCGTTCCCTTGATGCTAAGGGATGTCACGACCATTACATAGATACTTAGTTACGATAGATCGAATGTCAGGAAGGTCAAGATCCATTTCGAGAAGGCCTTTTGGAGCCATTTGCAGATTGAGAACATTAGCCATTGTGGCAGGGGTGATTAACACATCATCACCATCCAGACAAACCGTGATTGAAGGAGGATAGATATAGGAGAGTGACACGCGGCCAGGAAGTTGCGTGTTCGTTCAAGTTGGCATGGTCTCCCGAAGTCTAGAACAGGCAGCCAACCGATTGCAGTAAACAAGGGTTCAAGATTGTAAGGTGCTAAACCGTCCGTCTACTTTTCTCTCGTGAATGAGCTTCATACCTGTGTATTTTGTTGGGTGTGTAGGTTGGCTAACTGGAGGAGGTGTCAATTGTTCAGACTAGGACCTGCCACGTGAGGTCTGTCGTGATCTTTGCCAAGTGGGGGTACCACGGTCTGGAGCCCTCGCCCTTTCCCTTGATGCGAGCACTTTTTGTCGGGTAGTTCTTAAAGACTCCCCCGGACCGGATGCTACTCTTTTGTCTTTTCCCATGTCGACCAATTAGCTTTTGAAGGATTTGGGAAATACGACAAAAACCTGACAAATCAAAAATACCCAAAAAGGAATGGACTCTTGAAGTGTTAGAAGTGTATTACCCGATTTGTGGAATGATTTAAGTAGTCTGACGTGGCTCCTAGTGGTTTGGTCGAGAGGATCAAGCAGAGAAAGCAGAGAAGATGACCGAAACCCTTGAGAAAATAAACCCCCTTTTTCGCTTCGCTGATTTTTATCAGGCAGCATTTGTCGATTTTATCGATCATTGTTCCGATGATATCGAAAAGTTGTCGATCGATTCTATCGAGACTGTCACCGATGTCATTCATGGTCACTTGACTATTCATATTCTTTAGGGACATCGATGATATCGATCCTTGATCGATTAATCGAGAATGAGATATTGATTCTAAGCTTTGCTTTCATTCTCAGACTGTTAGCCATTAAGGATGGAAGGTTCCATCCTTACAAAAAGAAATGTATCCAAAAATTTTGTACAATCTTTGTACAACTCAAAATTTATAAACATAATAATGTTTATATACAAAAGTTTGAGGTGAGGACCTCAGATGTAACATTGACAGCTCAGCAAAAACATTTCCTCATTTTAGCACAGGTTCAGATCCTGATGTATGATCTGAACTAATTCTTCC
Organism: Magnolia changhungtana; assembly: GCA_030180095.1. Lineage (NCBI taxonomy): Eukaryota > Viridiplantae > Streptophyta > Magnoliopsida > Magnoliales > Magnoliaceae > Magnolia > Magnolia changhungtana. The sequence goes on from JASAUF010000485.1 coordinate 803,560, forward strand.
TTATCCATTTTACTTTGTCAATCGATTTGGGTGGTGATGCAAGGGCATTTCTTTTATCCATATTCCTAAGAGGGCTTTTGAAGTTTTGTATTTCTCTGCTTAATAATTTGTTAACATGATTCTGACCAGAGCTAGGTTGAGTCCTCCTAGGTGTTATGCATTCGAACTTATAACGACCTAAATCACCACACAAATGACATACTGGAGTTGTTCTGATTTTGCTTCCAGAGTCGGCAGATTTTTCAGTTCTAGGTGCTGCATTTCCAGCCTTTGGCTTAAATTTTTTATATCCTAGGCCGCTTTTATCCTTTCCAGGTCTTCCCATTCCTAACAGTTTTTCTAACTTTTTGCCACTTTGGGAAAACTTGTAGTTTATCTTGGCCATCTTTGTGGATTCTTCTAGATCAAATTGAAGTGTATGATTTTCATTTGAAAGGAGCATATTTTTGTCTTTTAATTGCTCCACCTGTTTGTTTAGTTTTTCGGACTCGGATTTAAGAAGGGAGTTAATTCTCTCAAGTCTATCATTGTCAGAGTGATATTGCTGTAATTCATTGATTAGATGTGTATTAATTTCTAGAGTTTTATCCAAATCTTTTTGCAGCAATTCCAATTTGTTCTCAAATATTCCAAGTCTTTTAACCACTTTGATGCTATGGATATATAGTTGATTGTAGGCATCTTGCAGTTTATCCTTTTCTTTTTCTTCTTTTTCTTCTCCAGTTTCCTCATTATCAGATGGAAATGATTCAGTGACTTGCTGTTCTTTCTCGTTCTCAGATTCAGTGGGGATGATTGAAGCAGTGGAGAACATGAGAATTTTCAATGATTTCTGATCTCCATCACTTTCTGAGTCACTAGATTCTAAATTTGACTCTTCAGTATCATCCCACGTGGCAGCCATTGCCTTGCCCTTAGTTTTTCTGTTTGGGCATTCAGTTGATAGGTGTCCATACTCCCGACTGGCATAGCATTGTGGTTCTTTGGTTCTTCTACCAAATTTGCCTGCAGAAGGTTTATTGTTCACCTTTCTTCCTCTGGAAGGCTGACCATGATTTTTCTGAAAGAACTTCCAGAATCGTTGTGCCAGCAAAGCCACTTCCTCATCTTCATTTTCCTTTTCGCTGTCACTGTCCTCATTTATTGTTTTCTTAGAAGTTTTTAGGACAGTTGTTTTAGATTTTTGGGTTTGTTTGAAGTGTAGTTCAAAAGTGTGTAGGGAACCTACCAGTTCTTCTACTTTCATTTCATCTATGTTCCTACACTCTTCAATTGTTGTTACCTTGGGATTAAATCGTTCACGTATGGATCTTAGGATTTTTCTACAGATTTTAGGTACCGGAACTTTTTCTCCCAATCCACCCATGGAATTATAGATGATATTCAACTTTGTGAAAAACTCCATAAAGGTCTCATGATCTTCCATTTTGAGACTTTTGAACTGTGAAGTCAGGAGTTGAAGTTTAGATCTCTTCACAGTGCTTGTGCCTTCATAGGTTGTTTCCAATAGGTCCCATGCTTCCTTGGATGTCCCACACATACTTATTTGGTTGAAGATGTCTTGGGACACGGCACAGTAGATGGCGTTCATAGCTTTTGCTTCAGCAGTCTGTTTTTCCCTGTCGAACGCTATCCATTTTTCTTTGGGTTTGGGTTTTGTGATGGTTGTGCCACTGTTAAGTACGATTTATTCAGTTGGTGGCACGTATTCGCTTTCAACTATATCCCAAACATCATGATCCAAAGATCTCAGAAAGTAATGCATTCTAGCCTTCCAGTATGCATGATTTGAGCCATTAAATACTGGAGGCCTAATGACCGATGAGCCCTCTCCTTTGGCCATATACCCAACTTCAGTCAAGATCACTCTCTAGGCGGTGAAGCCCTTAAAGAGAAACCCGCTCTGATACCAATTGAAATTGCTGTGAAGACCGCTTTAGTTGAAATCGAGATATGCCAATCTGTCCTAGAGGGGGGTGAATAAGCCTTTTAAAAAATTTTATGATTTATTTAAAATTCTATTACACTAATCCCAACAATAGGCACAAATTAGGATTACTCAAAAATAACTCTACCGGCTTCCAAGCCCGGTAGAGGATCCAATCACAAACTGTTTAAGAAGTAAACAATATGCAAACTAGTTTATGATGGATATGACTGTGTAAGTGTGTGAGGTGTGATCTCAGATATTCAGATATGCAAATGTTAAAGTAACTCAGACAATCAGAAGAATAGCAATCTCAAACACAGTCATTTTTATAGTGGTTTGATGATCAGTTTACTCCACTCCCGGCAGACGCACTCAACACTTGAGTGTGCCGAATTTCACTAAGGAGGTTTCACAGCGGTTCACCTCAAACCTAAGGTTTTAAATCAGGTTCACCTTCAACCTTTACAACCAGGCTGACTATTTATGCTCTCACAAGCAAGGGTCAACACAACGCACCCACTTTTAGGCACAATGGCTAAGGATCTTCCATAAGACCCTACGAAGGTTTCTACACGGTTCACCTCAAACCCGAGGTTTCACACGGTTGACCTCAAACCTAAGGTTTTGTTGGTTCACCTCAATTAGATGTTTATGCTCTCCACAGAGCAAGGGTCCACACAATGCACCCACCACGTACACTCCCGCCGGAGGCCTCCTACGAGGGCTTCAAGGGTGAGAAACACTTAAGACCCAATCCTACAAAGGAATGATCACAAGTGTCCTCTGGACTCTAGATACTTACAGATAAGTTGATGAGTCCCATTAAGCACGTTTGACGAAGATCTCCTCCTTTGTTGATGAAGACTCTTCGATCTCCTTGATCCGCAACTCAAAAGATATACCAATGCATGGTGACAGGTTGGGTCAAGGTTATGATGAAATCCTACTCTCAAAGATTTTCCTATAAGGAAGATAGAGCGATTTCAATCATCTAAGCATTCAAGGCATCCCAGCTTAATAATTTGCCATTAAGATGGTAGCTGGAGGATCCTTAAATGCGGAAGTTCATTTCTCAATCCACTCTATTGAATATCAATGGTGAGGGTGGATTGGAGGATGAACTCCCTTGAGAAAAAGGGCTTTGGGTATAAGATCTAAAGTTAAACACTCAAAGGCTTTCTCTGCTCTCTCACAGCAACAATAGACAAGTCCTCTATATATAAGCAAAAGGTTCCAACGGATATAAAACGGTCACATTTATGACAAAGTTTAATATCATCGAGTGTATACTCTCGATAGCATCGACGGTCCGCTCGATGACACAAACTCAGATGTCATACGCTTTTGAAACCTTTTGCCAGTTGGTCGAGGGCATCAATACTCATGTCGATGTCATCGGATTTTGAACTCCGATTCTATCGATATGAGGATTGATTCCTCGACATTTGAAAAATGAGAAAGACTAGACTTGAAATATTTTCGGTTTTTAAGATATAATCGGGGGTCAATCGATGTCATCGGAATTTGCATGTCGATGATATCGGAGGCAGTGTCGATGCATCGGTAAATCCCATGGATTTTCCATTTAGCTTGCTGGACTGATTGTGTCCGGACTCGATGCAATCGATGCGGCCTCGATATCATCGACATATGAATATCAATTTCTCGAGTGGTCCCCCGATGAGAGATAACAACAACCTGAAATAATTGTTGGAGAACTTGGTGCCCAAGATCGATATCATCAATGACCATCCGATATGATCGAGATTTGAGTTGAGATTGTATCAGAAAGGGCATCGATATATCGAAGAATCTTGTGATTTTCTTATAAAAACAGGGGCGCCGGAAATCTACCTGTCGATCTTATCGAGCCATCCTCGATGGACCCGAGATTAGAATACCGATGATATCGATATGTATATCGATATATCGATAATTCCGTCCAGATGAGTATGTGGTTGCTGGACACTTTTAGTCCTCATATCGATATCATGTGTTATCTATGATGAGCCCCAACAAGTAAATGGCTCAAATTGTTGATTGGAACTAATTTTCTTATAAATGAACTTAACCTTCCCTTTCATAATCTGTTGACCGGATGGTTAAAATCTCCTGATCAATGTAATTTTGTATTGTGCCCATGAAATGTTTGCTCAACGTAATGGCTCCAGAATCCAGAACAATGTTTTGGACTGTCCAAGTGTCCTGTTGCAACTTTTTAAGATCATTTGAACTTAATAGTGCTCTCGGAGCACTAGATTATTTCTCTCACTTTCCTCTCTGCAAGAGATTCAAGGGGTTGTTTCTTTTTTCATTTCTTTCTTTTACTAATCAACCTGCTATTGTATGTTCTCAAGCATCACAGTTGCTCTTTGTTTATATGTTTCTGTTGGCAGACAACAACCCCCTGATCATGTATTGAGGTTGGCGAAAAATACAAATAAGTTCTTTAAGCACGTTGCAAGTATCCACCACTTTGAGGATGATGAAGCCTACAATGGAGGTGGAAGTGCTTATCAAGTACTAACCGAAGAGGAATATCAAGTTGTGAGTTTCATCATCATTCAGATGTTTGATAAGCTTATGATGTGACAATATGATAATTCTTCTCATTCTTGTTTTTCTTTTTCAAATTTTTCACTCGGTGCTGCCTTCCCTGCAGAGGGAGTCGAAAGAACCAGTAATAGGGAAATGGTATTTCAAATGTGATAAGCTAGACGAAATTGTTGCAACTTACCCCCATCGGACAAACTTGACTGAAGAAGAGATCTCCAAAGGTTAGCTGCTTTAGTCTTGTTTGAGACAGAAAATAATGTTAGGGAGCCACTATCTAAAATTCTAAACCCGTCCAGACTACAATACACCCTTCCTTTCCCCTTCTGTTGATAAACTGGTGTAAAGTTTGTACCATTGTACCGCCAAAAATAGAAAGGATGGGTGATTTAGCAGTTAGGGTGGGTGCCAATAGTGTTTCCCATAACATCATTGGTTTGGAACAAGATTGTCTGATAATGTGGTAATTTGTGTTGTCAATAGTGTTGTTGATGGCTGTCCCGTCTTGTTACAGAGAAACTGACCCGCTTGGCACTGCTTGATTTCTTGAGGGGCCTTGTTGAGCTTGATCCAGTTAAGCGGTGGTCACCTCTGCAGGTTCTTGCACTTGCCTTAATTATTGCCATTCTCATCTTCTGGTGTACTTCTGTTATAAGCTATCAATTAACTGGTGGAAATCAATAGTTCAATTTCTCTTTTGCAGGCTGTGCGGCATCCTTTTGTGACTGGGGAACCCTTTACATGCCCTTATATACCTGCCCCAGAGACACCTCGCATTGTAAGTGCATTCTCATATAATGTATTGAGTGTCAACCTTATGATGCACTGTGTACGTTGTTATGTTGTTCTACATGTTTGCTCTACCAGTTTGTCTTGGACCACTCAATGAGACAAAGGATGCACTTGTAACTTTTTGATGTGTGTGACGAGACTTTTATTGAAACAAGATAGAGATTACAAATAGGGGAAAAGCCCTTAATATGAAGAGAGATACAGATAGTTTCAAACTCTATGCTTGCCCTTTGCTTCATTAGAATTGTCGGAATAAGACATGTTTAATCTCAAAGCCAGATCCTGAAGCAATCTAACATACGGCTGCCATATGAATTCAAGAAGATGTGAAGCCCCTCTGCAAGAGCTTTATCCACCCCAACCAAGTCTATCACTTTGACAAGTCTGGAGAAGACCTGATCATTCCTGCAATTATCTTGAAGCATGCCTTTGCTATCATATTTCCCTGGCTCACCTGAGAAATAACCTCAGTGAAAGAGCTTCCAGCCTTTACTAGGGGAAACGGATTAATGTGCTTGGATTGCATATTTTATTATTAGACTTCCTTTGTTTTTGGTCCAAGTTCCTTGGAGTAGGAATGATACATGCCTTGCTTTCCTGGTGCACCCAGTTTGTGCATCACGCTGTGCACTTAATGTTCCAAAAAGAACAAAGAATGGTGGCTGTTACTGGGATAGCTCATGCATGTATCTTCCATATCATCCATCTTTGCAGGTGAGCCAAGTAAAAATATGGTTTTACCCACTGGAAGCTCGTACTCTCTCAAGGTTACCAATTTTGGTGGAGCAAATATGTTACTGTACCTAACTCTTGGTATTTTAGCCTGTTAGCCAGAATGTCATGGTGGACCACAATCCAGGTGTTGGGCATTGGTTTGTTGCCGGTCTCTCTCCTCAGGTATTCTTCCCATCCCCTTATAAACTGCTGCCATTAAATTTCTTAGTCCTTGGTTTAACTGTTTTAATTATGGTTATTATTGTCAGTATTATTTGTCTCATCGTGTTGTTATCCAACCCTTATCCCAATTAATTGGGGTTGGCTACATGAATCATGTTCCACCATTACACTCTATCAAGGGCCATAACTTAAGTGTTATTGCCAGTATTATTTTGTTTAAATAAAAATATATTGTTAATCATATTTTTGGCTGAGTGTTCTGATACCATAACCACAACATAAACTTTTTTAGCAACTTTAATTTGCAGCACTGTATCTGTTTGTTTGTGCATGTGTGTCAAAATCTGTCCTGGTATTGTAGGTTGCAAGAGTGAACAAATGTCCTCAGAGTAGCAGTCATTTTCAGGTGGCTCCTTTCTCTCAGGCCAGCAGCTATGGCAGCTTGGGAAGCTATGGCAGCTACAACGATAGTGCCGGTCTTGGTGGCAGTTATGGAAGCTATGGGGATAGTAATAGTTTGTATATGTATTATTCATCTGTAGGACCATCTGGATTGAACATGCAGACACAGGGTGGAGGGTCAATCCTTGGATCTAGTCCAGATGCTAGACGGCGAACTTCTCAACTCCCACATGGAAATGGATTTGGTGCAAGTCCATCCATGGGAAGTCCTGGGACAATGTCTCTGGGAGCTAGTCCCTCACAATTTACTCCTCCAAGCTCCCAAATGCAGGTATCAGCTGGGTCACCTGGAAAGTATGGTCCATCATCTCCAGCAAGAGGCACTGTTCATGGATCACCTTTGGGAAAAGTGGCTGCAGTTGGTCAGTATAACAGAAGAAGAAGTCTGGGGTATCCTGGATCTTTGTGCATGCAACCTCAGGAGAATCCATCATCTCAACACTGGCCAGGGCATCAAGCTGATGGCATCAGCTGTAGTCATCCTGAGGGGAACTCCAGAGGACATGTTGGTTCTTTTCGTGGTGTGCAGTTGGCCAGTAATACTTCAAGTTGGAGGCAGCAAAGGTGTGGTAATGGACCCTCTTCAGGTCTGTCTTCGGCTCCTGTTCAGAATATTCCGCCATCATTTACGCTCGGTTCTCAAATAGGTCCCTCTCCTTCATCAGAACCTTATGATAAGCCTGAGTGCAGTTCATCACCACCTGATCCTGGAGATTGGGATCCCAATTACAGGTAAGCTTCAAATGGCTAGGCGTTTTCATGATTCATGTTCTCAATATCTTAAATTAATAGCTGTTAGTGGTAAATTAGAATTCTTTCATGTCACCTGATAATTGATAAGTGAAGAGGTGGGTAGCACTAAAGAGCCATGGATAGCATCTTCTCATGAACAGCCAGACACTCTTTTAAATTTTATCACTTTCAGTATGACACAACTCAAAAGTGGAGAGAAAATCCAATCATGAGATTGACGAATATACATGTCCGATTTAAAAATATTCCTAAATATCACACGCATTAACAGGTTTTATATTGATAATGATCTCCCCCCTCACTGGCCCCCACCCCATACCAAACTCTCTGTTTTCTTGTCATTCAGAAAAGGGAACAAAAAAAAAAAAAAAAACATTCATAGACGTAAACTTGCTGTTTTGAAGGTAGTCCTAATTTAGAAAATAAACAGCAGAGAACAATTTCTAAATAAAAGGCCACCAATCTATTGCTGAGAGGCTGTATAGTGTCTGCAGTCTGCACATTGTTTCAAAAAATCACTTCTTGCTGCCATCAGTTGTAATTGTGGCCGATCCTGTCGCGCACACCCACACATGCATGCATGCACGTACACCCACCCACCCACCCAAACCCCACATACGCACATGGGTGCACTATATAACTGTTGTTGATTATATAAATAACAAGAAGTTGGCAGCTGGTTGTGGGTTCTTTCCAGAAATAATTCTTCCACAGTTCCACTTGCAGTAACTTTTGGAGGATATCCCTGGCAAAACTAGAATGATGCTGCTGAATAATGGAACATTCATGGCAGAAATAAAAACTTGTTGCGCATTTTTTTTTTTGAAGAGTCACTTGTTGCTCAAAAATAGAACACAGAATGCATGAACTGGCATACGATTGAACCTATGGACCATCTAATGAATACTTTGGGTCACACAGTCCACTTGGACAGAAATCTGGACCATCCAGACCACACCCATATCATCCGGTGACCTGTGGGGTCCACCTCTGTGCCCTTAAGCATTGATATGATTAATCTATGGCCAGGATGCATCATAGTATCAACAAAACTGCCTAACAATATAACTTTGCACCTGGCATAAATTTCCCTTTGAAGCTCAAGGTTATTTCTGAGGGTTTGTGGCTATTGTTGGCCTGCAAGGTCCCATGCCTGAACTTTGAACTGAAGGAATTGGGCCTATTGAAAATTGGCCATTTGCTTAGCCTGGGCTTCCTTGCCCATTGCCAGCACTAGGTGCTTTTCCAGAGAAGAAGGGCCCATACTAATTTACATAGCTCCTGTTTAATTTTTCTTGAAAGTCAACGTTCTCCAATTGGGGATAGTATTCACCTCTCAAAATAACAAGACAGTTTGGAATTGGAAACAGAGATATTTTGTAGCAAGATGGATTTTGAAGTTTCTGAAAATTATTAGCTTCAAAATATTCTCGAGAGGTTTTTTATTTTTATTTTTATTTTTTTGAAGGATGGTTTGTATATGAACCTTGGTAATTTAACTCTTTCATGAAGAGCCATTGGTTAGTCAGTTTGATTTGTCATGTTCTATTTGTTCATCGTCGAGACCCTTGACGTGTACCTTTTTTAACATCAGATGGAATAATTGGCACTGATGGCAATATGGTTTCTGAAAATTATCAGCCTCAAAATATTCTTGAGAGAAAATGTTTTTTTTTTTTTCAAGGATGGGTTGTGATGCAGGACAATTAACCACTTGCTCTAAAAGCTCAAACTGATAGAGCATGGAAAATCAATCCCTTTATCTCATAGCCCAGGCTCCACATCGCATGATTTAGGACCTCAGCCGAACCCCCCTTGTGGGCCCCACATTACATGGGTATTGCCTCACACGAGCCACCCGCCTCACATGGGCCGCCCACTCCAAGTGTGCCCCTGCATCCCCCAAGCCATCTCACTTGAGCCCGGTGTGAAAATGCCCCTGCAATAGTTTGTGTGTTCGGAAATGTGCAATTTTATTTGGCCAAAGCTGGAAAAAAAAATTAAAAATTAAAAAGCAAACGTATGCTAAAAATAAAAACAAATAATACAACGACAACACCCACCCGGCCACAAAAGAACCCCAATAAACCAGAAAAGCAAATCTCACACCAAGGAGCCCAATCCCTGAATAACAGAACTGCTCTGTTAAATACACCTCTAGGCTCTAGCCGAGATACTCTTGTTGCAAACAAGCTGGTTGTTTCTCTCTCCCCAAATAGCCCAGAGGACTGCTGGAAGAATGAGCATCCATCTCTTCTTGCCCAAAGTTCCTCCATTTGCCGTGTGCCAAATGAGCAGAAAATCTTGTATGGTAGATGGCATGGCCCGATAGACGTTAGCTGGAGAGAACACTGCAGACCAGATAACTGTCGAGAATGGACAACAATGAAGAGCCATTGTTTGGTTAGTTTGATTTGTCATGTTCTATTTGTTCATTGTTGATGACGTATATGTTTTTAACATCAGATGCAATAAGTGGCGCTGATGCCAATATGGTTAATGTTGAGGAAGTATGCTGAATGCTGCTATTAGATTTCAGAAAATCCATGTCTTGTTAATGCCAGGTGTTACATGAATGCGACTTATTTCTGTTACAGTGAGGAGCTTCTTCTGGAAGAGGATGGTTCTGATGTTAGCTCCCTGACTTTTGGAGTTACCAATGGTATGCGCCTTAGTCATGGTTCAGAATCTACAACTGCGACGGGTGGAGTTGGTAGATTTAGCCGTGGCTACAACCCAGCGCGGACAAGCTCAAGGAGTATTTCAACTAACCAAAGGTATGTTGTGTGTTCTGATCAGTGTTTTCAGTAGCGTGTGTAGCGTAGCGGTAGCGTACGCTACGTAGCGTAGCGTAGCAAAATCGCTACGTAGCGTAACAGGTAGCGTATATCCCCTGTAGCGTGCGCTACAGGGGTCATAGCGTACGCTACGACTTCGTAGCGTGTAGCGCAAGTAGCGTGCGCTACCTGTAATTAGTGTTCGTAATATCGATATTATCGGCCGATAATATCGATGTCTGCAGTCAGCGATACGAAACCCCCAGAAAATACTGAAAAATACTGAAAAAATGCCAAACTTCCATTTATCATGCGATATATCGCAAAATATCGTGAGATATCGCCGATACATCGCACGATAAGGCCCGATGTTGCAGATTTTTGCGTAGGAGTGTAGCCGTGCGACATCCGGCGACATCTCATCCACATCCCATCCAGAAATTCCGAAAAAAAAAATCACTTACCTGTTCAATCCACCTAAGAGAGTAGCTTTCAACTGGATTTGAGCGAAATCCACAGAAATCCTCTCTGAAATCCGGAGAAATCATCGCCGATATCCGAGAAATCATCAATTTGGGAGAGATTTTTAGGGTTCCGGAATGCCGGAACCCTATCTGCGTCGAAAAAAAAGGGCGTGCGAGCCTTTTTTTAAGGTATTTGCGTTGGCCGGTGTACCGCACACCACGAGCTTACTGGCGCGTTGACGTCACCAAGTTTTGTGGGTCCCATCATAAGGTATGCGTTATATCCAAACCATTCATCCATTTGTCGGGCTCGTCGTAAGGCTTGACCCAAAAAATAAGACAGATACAAAGATCAAGTGGACCACACTGCAAACAGCGGTCAGAGATTGAACGTCTACCATTGAAACCATTTTAAGGTCACAGAAGTTTTGGATCAATATGATATTTGTTTTTCCTCTTCATCCAAGTCTGTGTGACCTAATGAACAGATTGGATGGAAAATAAAAGTTATGGTGGGCCCTACGAATGTTTTAATGGTGAGAATCACTGTCCCACTGTTATCTATGATGTGGTCCACTTGAGCTTTGGATATGACTCATTTTTGGGATCATCAACTAAAATGATCTCTCCAAATGGTTGAACGGTGTGGATATAATAAATACATTATTGTGGGGCCTATATAACTTTGAACCGTCAATGCAACTCGAGCTCGAGAGTGACAGCGCTCGCCTTCGAACGTGAATTTCCTGCGAAACCGTTTTGCAGGCACTTCCTATGCAAGGATGCTGGGTGGGGCCCAATGAGATGTTTATGAGAAATCCACCCCATTCATAAGTTTTGCAAGCTCATTTTAGGACATGTAACCAAAAATGAGGCGTATCCAACATTCAAGTGGGCCACACGAGAGGAAAAAGTGGGCATTTAGTGAGCACCGTTGAAGCATTCTTATGGCCAAAAAAGTTTTGCATCAGGCTATCTTTTGGGTGTTTTCACTTTATCACATTTGTAAAGACCTGATGAACGCTTTGGATAGCATATAAATAGTAAAGACCTTATGAACGGTTTGGATAGCATACAAATTAACTTGGTCTTTTCAGTTTTTTCCTGATTTTTTCCCTTTTAAAATGCTGGTTACTGTCAGTTTTATGTTCTTTATACTTGTATTGTACTTCATGCTCTTAACTTTGGGATTTTTATTTTGAAGAATGTGACATTTATATATTTTGTTTTTTTTTTTCTTACCATTTAATATTTATCGTATATATATATAATTAAAAAAAATAGAAGTATTGTGTAGCTTACGCTACACGCTACGCTATTTCGCTACACGCTACGGATGGTTGAACGCTACGCAACACGCTACCGCTATTTAAAACACTGGTTCTGATATGCTCCAGAACTCCCGATATAGCATCAGTGATTGTACTGGCTTAAAATCAATAACCGTTATTCTTTAAACCTAAAGATTTTGTAGAGTTTGAATTAATGTTACAAGGCTGTGGAACAGGAGGTCATGCTAATTGCACTTACTCGGGCGCACTTTGAAAGTGCACTCACCTCATGGAAGTAAGGCACACATTTGCGAGATCAGAGCTACCTGATGCCATATCTAGAAAACCTGGCCTGCATGATCATCAAGTGACATGACCTGTACAAAATAAATTAACAATTAAGAAAGATTGACAAACAGTTCAAATTCTATGTACATGTATGGCCTACGTGATAATCATATTCTTCTGATTATAGATGGAATCTACTATCAGGACTGCATGACCAGCTGGTCCGATCATGCATGTGTGACTCATTTCCACGTGTTGTGAGTACACTTCGAAAGCACACTCAAGTGAGTGCAATTAGCATTTTCCATGGATCATGAAAATTTTAGTAGTTGTTTCAATAGAGGGTAAATCTACTCTTCTCCCGGTTTTTAGTGAGTGCAACTAGCATTTCCACGTGTTGTGAGTACACTTCGAAAGCACACTCAAGTGAGTGCAATTAGCATTTTCCATGGGACATTCAATCATGAAAATTTTAGTAGTTGTTTCAATAGAGGGTAAATCTACTCTTCTCCCGGTTTTTACCCTAAAGGATCTGAATCCAAAGAAGCTGGATGTTTGGTTTATTGAAAATATCCCTTCTGAAAGTTGAAAGATGTTAGATGTTAGAAGTGTGGTGTTCTTCAATCGATTTTGTTTCCTCTCCTGCTCAAAACGATTTGATCAGATGAATCTGATTAGATTCGATTGGAGTAACCTGCATGATTACAAATGGGGAGTTAATTTTGTAATGTAGCAAGGGTTAAATTTACGTGTTCCTTTTGTGTGCTTGCAGAACTAATGGACCAGTTCAATATTCACATATAGAGGGCAGTCCCCCTTCAGTCCATGATAAGCACGCTGGTTATGGCCATACCATGTCAAAGCCTTCACATCATATGCTTCACTTCTCACAAAACTCTCCCAGTCGTTTTGGTCAGCAACCTCTTCATCGGTTCAACCATGTACAGTCAACATTCAGCCATGGTGAGCGGAATCATCCAAAGTTTCAGTCGACTCCACCCAGCTATAATGCTGCAGTTCCGCATTCTCCAGGTAAAAGTACTTCCCTGACTGCATACCATGAAGTGCTAATCCTCTCCAGTATTTCATCTAGTCTTAATAGCAGAGTTACCTGGACATGTGGCAGAGGTGCCAAATTTCAGTATCACAAAGTGTTCGGCACAGCAAACTCTAGAAATCTAGGCTCCATGGTACTTACCCAAATAAATAATTTTTTTTTATAAATGAATAAATTGATTAAAAAATTAATAATGAAAAGATAAAACTAGAGGATTTTCGGTCTGATGGAAAGTCAACTGAATTATAAAATGGAAGAAAGGATTTATAAAAAGGCCATTTGCATATTTCTAATAGATAACTAAAACAGTCGATTATCAAACATAACAAATACCCATGCAATAAGTATTTCAAGACTGGTTACTTGTATGAATAGTATAGTACTTGATCTCTTTCAGAGAACTGGGGAAAAGAAAATTAAAAAAACCTGTCACAGGTTTGAGCGAACGGCTTCGGTCGTGGATTTGCTCCCCACAGACACAAGTTCGATTCCCTTCCCCGTGGATTACCCAATGCACGTGGTTGGTGAGTGATTGCGTAAATCCGCACAGAATTGTCTCACCTTAAAGGGGGGCAGGTACACCCTGTTGTCATTAAAATAAAAATAAAAAATTAAGCAAAAAGAAAAGAATTTTTTTTTTATTACATAGGCCATATAATTTATTATAGAAATGATTTGTAACCTAGAGTACTATGGGGAGTCCATATTAATAGTTTCTACTTTCTTCGACACCAAGAGTATGGATAGGCAATCTTGTGGGGAAGGAGCTAGAATTGTATGGCTTTAAAACAAAAAATTGAGATGAGTGCAAGAAAATTTAATGGCGAATATGTCTATACAATGCACAACACATGGCACTTTTTGCTGACATCACTTGGACACTCCTTCCAAGTGCAGGAATTTTGTCATGTTGAGGAGTGTCCAAGTGTCACAAGTGGCTGGCATGGCAAAGAAAACCAAGTAGACATGTCCAAGTAACACTGCTTAAGAGGTATTTGTTCTCTTATGTTCTTCTTTTTTTCCTCTAATGAGTTTGCTGTGACTGAGATTTTATTTATGAAAACATTGGGGTAGTTATCAATGCAATATCCTGGTTTCTGAGGGAGAACTGAATCCTCCATAGACTTTCTAAGAAATGTCTGAGCTATTTGTGCTTTATTCAAATCTGTCTATGTGCTTCATTTAAATATCTAAACTTGTATTCGATTCATACTTGGTATCCCAATAACTGTACGTGTATTGCTTAGGAAATTTGTTGCTGGAGTGATGCCTCTGATATCTGATTGTGTGATTTTCTATAACTGAGAAATTATGGGGTCAGTATCCATTGGTTATATGATGCTTTATTGAGAGAAAACAGTGTCCTTTCCTGTTCAAAATTAAATCAGGCAATGGTACTCCGGTAACCTACCTGTCAGTAACTTGAACTGTTGATCCGACGTACCCCATTAGGAATGGGCTATGCCCTGTTTATCTTTCCTATTAGATGATTTTAGCACCTGAATGAAAAAGGATAATTTCAGCCATTGCTCCACATTTAATAATGTGCAATCAGGCTGCTAGGATCATCTGATGGGGGAAATGTCAGGTTATCTCCTGTCCTCAATGGCGCCCAATATCTGAATAAACTTGATCGGCAAATGCTGTTCCATACACATATTGTCTGGCTGCACAAAAGCTCAATCAAGCATGGTATATGTTTTCATACTTTCTATAGTGCATACTGATGCTATATGTGGACTTCTCTACCAATAGCATCCTCGCACATTGATTTTATGGTTTTCATGGCAACAATCTGAATGATGGTTCTCTTTCCAAAAGTGATGGTTGCCCCCTCTTTTTTTTTCTTTCCATTTCTGCTTTATCTTTAACTTTATACTTTATAAACATTTAGCGTAATGATTTGTTCTGTAGGACGAAGAACTGGGCATCCCAATACCGCCATTCCACCATCGTCCCATGCAAGAAAGGACTATGGAAGGATGACTTGAAATGGAAGGCTGTCATGTTTTCCCTCACAGGGGATGATAAATATTCATTGTTGGCATTCGAATTTGCACTCGAATATTCAATTTGCCTCTCGGCTTGCGCTGTCTCTGGAAATCTTTGTTTGGGTTTTGTTAATCCATTATGCTTCATAAATATAAGGCTATAATTATGGCAGCAATGCAGCAGTCTCTTCTCATTTTGTGTGATGGATCTATTCACTTACAAATTTGTGTAAAAAGGGCTCATGGCATATCTCAACAAATACTCCTGCAGCAAGATTTGTTGATTTCCTAATCTGAATTTCTTTTTCGGAATTTCAATGCATCTGACATCTTTTGCTGAGGTTTATCTTGCAGTTGATAGAGTGAAACAAAATGTGGGGAGCCCAAGCTGGGCCCCAATCAACTGGTTTCATTCAAAAGGTAAGGCAAATCATCTATGCCTAGCCCCTCCAAGTACCTTTCATGGTTGTACAGATATAACAGTGGGCATTTCAATCTAGAAGTTTTGTGATAGCTCTTGGGTGCCATTTGCATAAACAGGTGTTTTTGGGTATTTTTTGCAGGTTGCAAATATGTTGGCCACTTCACATGCAAAAGTCAGTCGATCCACCTGAGTTTGCCCAAAACTTGGGTGAGTTTAGTTAAATCGGCTGAGCATGTTGCCCATGAGGGAGCAGGATCTGTAGCATGTTTTGTTCATCAAAATGGAAGATCTGGAGGCGTTGGTAATTCATGTGTTGTTGCTGCAATTGATGAATGGTGTCTGCAAATTGTTGTATGTGATCCCATCATAAGTGATGACATTCACTTTGACCATCGATGATGAAACGTATGTATGCGCCATGTCAGTGACATATGTTGACCTGTGGCTGAAAAGCCCGACTGGCCAATCTTTTTTTGTGGGTGGTTTGGTCAAGACTGCTGGTTCAACAGGCCCAACCCATAAAGTCAACATCATACGTACCATGTTTAAATTAATTTTATGAATACACAAGTTGGAAAAAATTAGAGACGTCCCATATTGGATGCTAACTAATCAACAGGTTGCCCAGCATGTAGATGGTTAGGGAAGAAAATATAGCAATGGTTCACATTCAATTTTTATTTTTTTTTTGTTTTTTTTTAAAAAAAACAGATCTGTAGCTAATTTCATCCGGTCACGGGGTTGGGGGATTTTAATGCATCGGCAATTTAGGGTGATGCCCCGTATGTCCGGGATTTGGGCTTTGATAATTGAACCGTAACCTAATTTTGTACAAGCTTAATGGGCAAATAGTTTAGTATATGAAAACCTTTCCAGGCACCTGGTTGCGTTTGGACTGTTGGTATTTGCATCACTCATGATGAGCGTCCATTAGGTTCACTCTGCTATTCCACTACCCTGTTGTGCAAAAGGTCACGACAGTGAGTCTCAAACATCTGTGACAGGCCTATGAGGAATGATCTTGTCCATCCATTTAGCCAAGCTGCTGACTTTATAAATTTTGGTCATGTGCTTAGTATGAGGTATTTCTGGCAGTCGACAAAGAGGGCACTACATCTAATAAATTGTTAACACAGGTGATGAGGATACTTAGTAAGTCCAAATCCAACTAGGTGCATGGAAAGGTTTCAATGCACTTAACACACTGGATCGTCTCTTGTAAGTGTTGATAATGCATTCATTTTATAAAACGACCATGCATGCCCAATTACATCGCTGTATAGGTGCAGGAAAGATGCATATCCGAATATCTTCCCATTGGACACTCGGTTTGTGATTTGTTTTTTGTTATGCGGGCATGCCAGAATCGATACAACAGCTTGATTCAAATTGATCAACTTTTACTCCAAGTGCCAAAATAAGCAAATATATCCAATGTTATATATAACTTGATTTAAATTGGTCAACTTTCACCCCAAGTGCCAAAATAAGCAAATATGTCTAATATGAACGTATATTATCAGATTCTAAGAAGATCACTCGCTTACTCAGCTACACTCAGTCACCTGCAAAATTTAATAGTGATAATCAAAGGATGAGGTTCTTTCTCTGAAGATAGGTTACTCCGTATTTTACAAAAGAAAATACTTTCAGAATACCAGTGCAAATCAAACATAAGAAAAAACTCATAATCGATCATTATGAGCAACTTAGTCGCTATGAGTAATTGCAAGAATGCATATTTTGAAAGAACTACTGGATATTGGATAATGAACAAATCCAGTGTATGAGTGTAGACTTGAATTATAAATAATGATTATGGCTAAGAAATACCACTACTCCTAGAATAAACTGAGATAAAAGATAAATTGATAGATTTGATTGATTATTGATAGTTGGTTGTTTTTTTGAATATTTTTCTTTGTCATAGTCAACTGTTATTTATAGATTTTTATTGTAGTTTATTTTTCTAGATCTTTCTTCCATTACTATAACGATTACAACAGTCCAAAAGCCTCTTTAGTTTCTTCTCTTCTCTAAGTCATTCTTTTAGTACATTTCTTTTTCCTAATTGTTCCTCTTCTTTTGACCAAGCCATGCTTTAGTTGCTAATCGTTCATCGGTCACACATCGGTTGTATTGCTTTTGTCAGTTGTGTATTATTAACATGTAGTTTTCTAAATCGTTTTGTCTTTCTTTGACATGTCCTTCTATCTATTCTGCTTCTAAATGCCTCTCGGCCACTTTATTTCTGTCAGCCAAAGTTTTATTTTAGTTGCCCTCGGTCTCCTTTTATATCTTAAACATTTCGACCGTATTCTGCATCTTTCTATGTCAACCGCTCGGCTGCGCTTCTTGTGTATCGACCCCAATCCGTCGTCAACCAATTACTGATGTATAGAGTTAGCTTTACGCCAATTTAAATCCACAAAAAGTGTTTCAAATCTTTGAAGATCTTTTTACCCGCTTCTTATTCCTCATGCAATGCCACACGTCACCCTCCCATGGCTTTCTCATTACAGCCAAAAATAGAGTACAACACTTCCTTTTGGAAAGTTATTTAATACTTAAACATAATATGGTGGTCAATTCACAGGCACTCGAATTGTACACGATTCAGATACACCATCTAATTGTGGGACCTATTGTAGATAGGTCCCCTGATTAACGGGTATTAGCCCCTGCCTCCAGCTTGGCCTGTCTATTTAGAATTGTTCACCTATAATCCGCCCTCCCCAAATTTACAGGACTGAGCACTGCCAATATAATTCAAGCGGCTAGTTATAGGTGAGGTGCTATCATTGTTACTGTTATCAAGTATATTTGATGATTGAAGGGGATTTTCATGAGCAAGTTGAGCGTCACACATCACATGATTGGCGGTATGGTGCTTCCTCAAAGGTGGCAGCTTTTGCTTGGTTAGTGAGTAGGAATAAAGTCCTTACAATAGATAACTTACGTAAGTGGCAAATGATTATATGTATACTATGTCTTGAAGATAAGGAATCGGTGAACTATCTATTTATTCATTGCCCGTTTGCTTCAAAGGTTTGAGTTAGTTTCTTTCTTCTATGCATCTATGTAAATTAGCATGGATTGCTCCAAGTTAGATTGATAAGTTCTTTATTGCTCAGCATAGATGGTAAAAGAGCAAATTAGGCATTTGTGTTTGCTAGTAGGATTATGTAACATTTGATTGGAAAGAAACAATCATTGTTTCAAAAATCATTATAGGTGCATTAGGGCAAAGCTGGATGCCATTGATTGGGCTCAAGCAGCTAATGTATTAGCATGATCATTTTCCTATTTGTTAGTCAGAGTTGTCACAAGTTTTGGTTTGTATTTTGCTTATCTTTTTTATATGTTTCAGCTTCAGTGTTTTCTAATGAAATTATCATCACTTTAATAAATAAATAAGATTATTTTACTGCTATTATTGGTGTTGTCATTGTTTGACGAATGCTCCACTTGAATTATCACATACAACCTCTCTCTCTCTCTCTCTCTCTCTCTCTCTCACAACTAAATTGCCTCTTTTATAGAAAATATAAACCATGCAAAAGGCGGGTGTTACCATAAAGATCACCAAATGTGAAAGCTAGTATAATCTGCTAATTACGTGGGCTATACAGCTCAAATAAACGAAGGAAAACCGATGGTCTGACTAAATGTACAAGTATGGCCTACCTAATGAGTAGGTTAGTGAGATTTTCACCCCAGTAGGCCACCTTTTTCGCGAGGGACATGTTGGAATAAAATAAAGAAAAGTTGACTTGCAAATTCGTATCTGAGCATGGAGCATTTCCAAAGAGGAACCCGCAGGGTATAGTCAGTCGTTGTAAGTAAGATGGCAATAGGCCATGGCTAGATGCATCACTATTTAAGAAAAAAAAAAAAGAATGCTCTCGTGTACAGGAGTTTGCGCCAATGGACAATCATAGCAGCTTCGTTTTCCTCATTTAACATGAAAGCGATCGATCATCATTTTATTATTTCGGTTGTCTATTTAAATCTGTGATAATATAGACCAACTCATGAAGGTCCACCATATGGGCGGTCACAGTTATCAGATGACAAAGTCACATGGGTAATCATGGGTGCCACCACCAAAAAGTTGCTAATAAATCAAGAAGCGTGGACTCTTATTACATCTGTGCCATTAAAACACAAATGAAATCTGAGTACATGCACTTGGTTGATGATCTCATAAATTCCTTATAGAAATTCATTTTGCACATTTTGGTTTTACACAAGTTTGGCAGACTACTTTTAAGGTATTAACTAAATAGTTCAACAGGCCTGATCAGGCCATTCATCATTAGCTCGAGCCTTGGCCATCGCCACCCCTACTTGGGAGCAAAATATAAGCCATGAAATTCTTTCGTGTGCTTCCATCCATCCTCGTGTGCTTCCTAAACACAAGCACTAACAAAGTGCCAAATCAAACAAGTTATGTTGTATGGATAACATGAATTACCAATCATTTGGAATTTAGAAACTATGTTTGGTAACTTGAATTTTCAGTATGTGGAATTCAAGAGTTATACCGTGTGTTTTTAAAGGATAATATATTCAAAGAGTTAAACCATCTTAAATATTTTAATATGACATAGCCATTATAAGACAACCGTGGCTTAAAATGAGGCAATTCCAATCATCAGATGGTCTACAAAAGTGAGCGCATCAGTTTTATATTTTAAGGAAAATCAGAAATATTTAAGAAAATGAAACCTATCCATCTTAAGTCTATTTTTCTGCAGTCTAAATCCACACAACATTAAAATTATACTTTAGAAGAGTATACGTCATAATAAAACTAATTAATTGCTGAAATTAATCCTTCTAATTTTCAACAATTTTGATAAGGTACCATGTCTTTCATCTAAAGAGTCAAAATGATTTGCAACAGTTGAAATCTATTATCCCAGCAAAATATTCCTCGCATGAACCATAAACATTAGGGTGACAACCTATATATAACCGTATTATTTTATTTGCACCATATCACTATTTTATAGCCACCCACCTTACTTTCATGTTCTTCCAAAACTCCACCAGGACATGATGTTTAAGTTCTGGCCCATCCCAAGGAAGAATTATGCTTTACATGAATGTACTATAAGATGTTTGAGTGCTTTCCACATTATTAATTATTTTCCATAAAACTACCGAATCACAGGAGGGAGCCTCTAAATGGAGAGTACATCATATATATAACTTTGATTAGAGTTAAAATTGTTCATGCATAGTTTCTGCAATCTCACTTAAAACTAGTTCCAAGCATTTCTCTCCCTCTTTGTGGTGCTCTAATTTATTTCTCTCTCATTCTCTCGTTGATTGCCAAAAAATCAAGTGGTTCCATAACTCAGGTGTGCTAGACCAGAGAGGGAACCAATGTGATGGAGCCCAACATTTAAAATAATCCAGATTCTTTCCAAGGCCCATTTTGTTTTTTATATGCAATCCAAACCATTTAGAAGTTGCGTCTGTCCGGGATGAATGGACAACCCAAAAATTGGGCTGATCCAAATGTGCGTAATCTGAATTCCCACGTATCAAAAGTTACACTGTTTGGGGTATCAAACACCTTAGAGAAACTTTGATAATCTGCAACAGTGCAATGGATCATGCGTATGCACTTAGAAATTACTTATAAATTGTAGTACATAAGATGCATTTATTCAAATTAAAATTACTAAAATAATGGTCCCATATTAGATGTATCATCAACCAAAAATGTACGCTCATTTGCTTATCTATCTTGGATTAGCGACAGTATGAGTTTCACAATTTCTGAGAGCCTGCGTATCAAGCCCTACACAGCCTGAGTTTCACACTACCCGCTCCATATTATTTTTATTAAAAAAAAAAAAAAAAAAAAAAAACAGTCATTTGAAATACGACCATTGATGTGGATTTTAGATCCTCGAGGTTTTGCACGATAGGTTTTAAAGAGGTTTTTTTTTTTTTCTCTCATCAAATGGGGGCCTTTTTGAGGATTTTCTTTGAAATTCACCAAGAGTGCCAAACTTTTTTGTCGTGGATTTGGATTTCCATTCTGCCAAACGACCTCATATCTCAAGTTCAGATCTTTCCGTGTTGCACCAACCTGTGATCTTCGTCCATCCGTATATATGGTTCAATCAAAAAGATTTACCCGTCTCAAGGGTTCGGATGGCGAGACGAACCCTAATCTCTACGTGGCGAATTGTGGGCCGGCCGTGGGACTATCCTTTGAAACTATTGCTTCACTCTTCGGCAGGTTTGGGGAGGTGAGGGGCGTCTCCGCTGCTGATGAGAGCGGGGCCCGCGTCATCGTATCTTACTTTGAACCCGCCTCTGCTCAATCGGCCTTAAAAGCATTGCATGGCCATCCTTGCCCTGATCTTGGAGGTCGTCTTCTCCACATTCGTTACTCCGTCCTTGAGCAGCATCCTCAACCTTCCAAGGTTCTCTCTCTCTCTCTCTCTCTCTCTCTCTCTCTCTCTCTCTCTCTCTCTCTCTCTCTCTCTCTCTCTCTCTCTCTCTCTCTCTTAATTCTCTCTTGATTTTCCTGATATTTTAATTGCGATGAGTTGTTATGTCTGTTTGTTTAGGTTCCAACAGACGATTCCTTCTCAGTATCTTCGGTTGCATCAGAATTGGGGATTCCTGGCATTCACTTGGTGCATGATTTCATCACTGCTGATGAAGAGCAAGTTTAGTCACTGTTCATCACTCACAGATTTGATATACACGCAATTCTATTTTTTCTCTTCGATGCGCATTTCGAATATGAATTTCTAGTTGGGTCAATTCAATCAAATAGGGGAATATGTATTAAAAGACTTCACCCTACCATTCCTTTCAAAGAGAGGGTTGTTTTTGTGATTATTTTAGTTTTGAAAGGCATTCTGTTTTTTACTCTTTTCACCACATTTGTCTTTTCCTGAATTATAGGCCTACAACCCTTTAAATTGTTATTTAAATTACTAGCTGAGTCGGCTTAACTAGGCCCAACATTGGGTTGAGTCGGGTGTTAAAACTATAGACTATGGTCCAATGACATTTGTCACTTTTTATTCTGATCTTCTCCTTTTTAGCCATGATCCGAGTCACAATGAATTCTTATTGTAGTTAGAATCTTGGTTTGTTCAGGCGCTCCTTGCAGCAGTCGATGAGAGGCCTTGGAAACGTCTTGCAAAACGAAGGGTTCAACACTATGGTTACGAGTTTTTATATGAAGTAAGATTTGCTAATTGAGACAAACTCATTCCTGCTTTATGATTTTGAGAGGTCTCCTGTTCATCTTTGGAACTTCTGGTGCATTTTTTTATATAAAGATGGAAACATAGGGAAATTTTAAAAAGAAATGGAAATGTGTGGAAAGTAAAAGAGACATTAAACTACATGTTTATTGCATAATATTTGCACATTTCAGTCATAAATTGGTGAACTTCATGCAAATGTATAAAATAAAATTATATATATATATATATATATATTTATATATATATATATATATATATATATATATATATATATATATATATATATAAAATATATATATATATATATATATAAATCGAACAAAGCAGAAAAATATGCAAGAAATAGCCAAAAGTTCCCAAATCACTTTATGCAATTATTACTTTTGAAGATTTGTTGGCTTCAGTCTCTTTCTTCTTGTTTGGTATTTGACAAACATAAGATTCTTGTCTTTCATCCTACGAGCTCACTGAACCCTCTCTCCTTTTCACAGACAAGGAATGTAGATGCAAAACAGTTCTTGGGTGAACTTCCATTGTTTGTTTCTCCCATACTTGAAAAGATCTCTTTGTTTTCCAACCCTGAAAGTATTGAAAGCAATATCGTGGATCAACTAACGGTACGTGTATTTTATGACTTGTTCCTCTAAAAACATTTCCATGATTTTCTTTTACCTTCCAGAACATTTTTTTCGCTGACATTAGCCCTTCTTCACTTAAATATGGGACAAGTATAAAGTTTCCACACTTTAGTCGATAGCAATTGTTTTTATTTGTTTGTATAAATTTCTATTTCCAATTGGCACCCAACTTCTCATGCACGTTTGGTATGTAATTTTGATGAGTTCCTTCATATGTACTCATTAATGACTTCGAGATTTCCACAGCTAGCTTTAGATTACAAGTAGACCACAAAGGCCTGATCATGGATTGCTATGTAAAGAAGAACCTTGTGTCTGTAGTATATTGGAGCAATGACAAATGCAGATACAAGGCAAAGAAGTTAAGAAGAGCTTGCATGCCTTTCAAGAACAAAATCTACAACCGATGCAGAAAAAAAGCTACATGCAGTACTCTCTACTGGCAAAAGATGAGTAGCCAACATCATAACAGGAAAATACAATAAGTTTGCAATCCATGATCATTTTTCTTTATATAAATCACTGTGCAATTTTTTATAGAATGATGAGGGCGATGCAAGTATGCAACTGGATAAATCAAAGCTTTGGGTATCCACAAATCCTGGGATACCTACACGTCAGTAGGTATCCCAGGATTTGTTTTGAAGTCTAGAATTTAGAGATACTATTTCACAGATAACAAAAAATTTATTAAGCTAGAGAAAAGGAACCCATCACAAATTGCATTTCAAACAACATCCTCTTTAGCCATCTCAGCAGGGAAACAATTTTCCTCTCCATGGACATGGGTGGATGAAATGTTTAGCCCAGAGGGACAAGAGCTTTGTTTCATTAAACACAAACCCAAATCGCATAGTTTGGTTCCCACATTTTCTACCTAGTCTATGGTGAAGTGACAGTCATTTCCTCCATTGAACTCCCTAGAAATGTATGTTTGAAAACCCTCCAATACCTGAGGGACTAGACTATGAAACCTCAACTTCGAAACACCTCCTAGGGGTGGAGACCAGTTACCCGCATGGAAGAGCGAAAACCAGGTCGCTTAACATGACAGTACGATTTGCCATCCACCTCTCCTACACTTGTTAGTATTTGGAAGTAATTGTGGCATCATTTTCTTTGTTCCCAATGCAAAGGATTTAAGATTTTCTTTTATATGAAAACTCAACTCTTAGAAGTTGGAAGACCTTTTGATGCATGACAATACCACTTGCTCTAAAAGCTTGAACTGATAGAGCATGGCGAATCAATCCCATTATCGCATAGCCCAAACCTCATATCCCATGGGTTAGGAGCTCAGCCGAACCCCCCTCGTGGGCCCCACATCACATGGGTAAATGGGTTCTGCTTAACATGGGCCACCCACCCTGAGTGTGCTCCTGCATCCCACAAGCCACTCCACTCGAGCCCGGTGTGAAAATCCCCATGCATTAATCACTCCCGGTGAGGAGTCTCGAACACGAAACATTCCGCTCTGATACCACTTTGATGCAGGACAGTTAACTACTTGCTCTAAAAGCTCGAACCGATCAATCATTGCGAATCAATCCCTTTATCTCATAGTCCAAGCCTCACATCTCATGGGTAAGGACCTCGACCGAACCTTCCTCGTGGGCCCCACATCACATGGGTTCTGCTTCACACGAGCCACCCGCCTCACACGGGCCGCCCACTCCAAGTGTGCCCCTACATCCCACAGGCCACCCCACTTGAGCCTGGTGTGTAAATGTCCCTGCATTACCATTCAATTTGAGATGCCGAACAAGTTTCTTAATAATAAAAAATTAAAAAAAAAAGAGCTGAGAAACCAAATGACAAAATTCTCTATCCTATGTTTTTATTTTATTTTAATGATGGATTGTGTTCTAGTTTTGTGTCTATGGAGGGGTGGTTCTTAAGTAGCGAACTCTTTCAAAGAGACCTCATTCATTCCAAGTGAAGGGTCCCAAATCTGGTTTTGGGGGGATAAGCGGCTGGGAGATAGAGCTTTACGCTATTCTTTTCCCCAATTGTATAGGATGGTTTGGGGGGGGTGGCGATGCTTCCATTTCCCAATGTATTTTGAGGGAGGCTGTGGAGGCAATGAGAGGAAAAGGGATAGATAGGTCTAGAATCCTAGCAATCTGGGGCATTTACAGTTAAGTCTTTTTATTCGATCCTTCAAAGCCCATCTCTGCCTCAAGCGGAGGACTCTATCCACCATATTTGGAGGTGTCTGGGACATTCCTGGGTGGTGGCTTTTGGTTGGTTGGTGGATAAGAACAAAATCCTCACATTATATAATCTGAGGAAAAGGCAAATGATTCTCCCCAATGGATGCATTATGTGCTTGTGCAATGAGGAAACTGTATCACTTAGTCATTGTGTGTTTAATCAGACTCTTTGGGAGAGATTCTTCACGTTGCTGGATATTCAGTGGGTTATGCCCCAAAAAATCCAGGAGCTTTTTTCCAAGTGCCATTTTCAATGGGCAGGTAGGAATGAAAGGACTATATGGCGCCTTGGTTTTTTTGTGCTATCATATGGGTGACTTGGTTAGAACACAAGAACAGGACTTTTAACAAAGCCATCTTATCCGCAGGCCTTCCAAAAGGCCAAGTGGTTGATCGTGGAGTGGGTTAGGCCAGTAATGTTTTCAAAGGAAATTCAGTGGAAATTTTCAGGGTAGCTGGGGGAATGGTTCTTCTTGTATTGATCAGATGATCTCTCATAAGCTATTTTGCATCTCTCCTCCCTTTCTTTTTTAATAAAATTTGTGTTGACCTTCAGAAAGAAAAAGGAGAAAAAGAAAAAAAGGAAAAAAGAAAGATGATGTCTTTGCTTTCATACTATTAGTTACTCTGGGTTCTAAACTTACCTGGTTGATTTGTTGCAGGTTAATGAATACCCTTTTGGGGTGGGTTTATCCCCACATATAGATACTCATTCAGCATTTGAGGGATCAATTTTCAGCCTTTCTTTAGCTGGTCCCTGCATTATGGAGTTACGGAAGTACCCTCAAGGCACCTGGCTTCCTTTACCTTCCACAAGTATTGATGTGAAAGGAGAAACTTCTGAATGCTCAAATTTTATTAGGAGAGCTATTTTCCTTCCTCCTCGGTCAATGCTTTCGTTGTCCGGGGAGGCAAGGTATGCTTGGCATCACTATATTCCACATCATAAGGTATGTTATCAATGTGCCAAACTAACTACCTTTTGGCAAATTCTGGTGTTTTGAAATTTTAGCAGATTTATTATGACACAATTATTTCTAATTCTATGCTACTAGCCTGCCATAAGATTTCTTATGGATTAACGTTTTCTCTGTCATAGTTTGCTATTATGAAGCCTTAATGTGTCTTCTTGCAAGGAAAAATAAATAGAAACATGCACCTAGTTCGTAAGGTTGTGAGTGTAAACATGATTACTCAGTAATATGCAGACCTTTCAAATAATAATAATAAATAAATAAATAAACTAAAAAACCTAGCCACATATTACAAATTATCCATAAAAAGATGAGGTTGATTAGTCCACATGCATGTATAAGGCTGCCCGTTGACACACGACCACATGCACCAGTTGGCACATGGGCATGAGATTCAAGCCATCTACTCACTTCATGCACCTTAGATTCTGTGGCCTAACAAGCTCAGTCCAATCCACTCATCAGGTGGCCCACAGCTTGATGGATGAAAAGACTTGGCCAAGTTTTTCTAAGCCATCATCCTGTTTCTAACGTTATGCCCTTCTGATGATTGAACTAGCCTGATTCTTGAGTGAGGACATCTATACCATGGGACCCACTTGGTGGAGGGCTTGGATCTCGTAACCATGTACCAATTTCTGACACATGTGGAAGTGTATACATGTGCCACCTTATACATGCATGTGGGTGTTGTAAACCTCTGTGTATGTGGTGCAGAGTGCCATCGTCAAAGTGTACTTCGGCAAAATGTAGAGGAGAAAGTAGATAATTTGACTGAGCTCACTTTCTATTTGCATAAAAATAAAATGCATCTTTTAACAACAATATTCTGCTCTTTTTCCCCAGTTGGAGATGTTATTCCATGCGTAGAACTTGATCACATCTCTGCTTAACTACTGCTTCCCTAAAGTTTCTTTGCATATCTTTAGTTAATATGATAATAGGAGTGGGTGATAAGCATGTGTACACCTACTTTGCAAGCGTGATAGGCTCCAAGGAGATTTTGAAGTGTGTGTGTGTGTGTGTGTGTGTGTGTGTGTGTGTGTGTTCAGCAAGTGAACGATAAGAAAAGGTCTAATTATTCCTCAAAGAACCTGGCCTTACACTGAAAAGGGCTGATTCAGTGTAAGGCCAGGCTCTTTGAGAAATACATAGCTATGGTCATTTTACTTGGTGCTTCAGCATTCAGCATTACCAGTGTAGGTATTTCAAATATTCCACATTTAGTGATGGATTGTTCATAGGGAGGTGCTTCTAGTTTCTGTTATGGAACAATCATTTCCAGTTTCTTCTTGAGCGCAAGGATTACCATGTGCATCCTTTTCTTCCATGCCAATTCATTGAAAATAACGTGCTCATCAAACATGTTTGGTTACAGATTGATATAGTGGGGGGACGTACAATCAAGAGAAATTCGAGGAGGGTTTCCTTCACATTGCGTAAGGTTTGTTTGGGCTTCCTTTGCATTTGGTTGTTTTCAAGGAAGCTTTTAAGTCACAAGCTCCCCTCCCTAAGATAAACTGATTAATTTATTTGTTACAGGTCAGAAATGGACCTTGCTACTGTGAATTTCCACAGTATTGTGATTCCCGAAAGGTGTAGAATTTGCTACAGAAAGGATGTTGTCAGAACCCACCAAAATGCCAATGCAGTACTCATTCAATTATTGTTCTTTCTGTTCATAGTTGAAAGTACGGTTAAGGCAGACTGTGTAGCTGATGTTGGATGATTCAGACCCAAAACAAATGATTTTGCAGCTAACTGGGATAAAGACCAGATCAGACTATTTATAGAGATGGGTTATAGTGGTATTGATACTGAAGAAAGAAAAGAAGGAAAAAAATTCAAGAGGGGATTAGGAAAAAATAAGGAAACTTGTTCTCACACTGCTCAGATTGTTGTAGGATGAGGATGGTGAGGAATGACTCTACAGTGCTCTCGTTGTTGGCAGATTAGAGATTTTTTTGCGGGCCCCAAACAATCAGAGGTTCTTTAGGTTACTCCCGTTGGACCAAGGTAGTGATCCAGCTGACTCAACAGTACTTTTGCAGTTCAGCTGGATTTGGATGTAAAGATTAATCACATTGATCCAGATTTTTTCCTTCTTCTTCTTCTTCCTCCCCAGCCTTTTTTTAAGTACATGCTGGCTTTCTTTGGCACATTCATTTTCTTTTCTTTTCCTATTCTTCTTCTTTTTTGAGAATTGACCATTTTATAGATATGATGTAATAGAGGAGAATTCTCTTTCTTAACACATCCACTGATGCTTTATCCTTAAATATGCTAGCATTTAGCCCCTTCCACACGCCCAAAGAATCCCAAAAAGAAATCCCCCATGATATTTCTTTGCAGTTCTTGAGTGGATGGCCCTCCATTCATCCATCCTATGTTATATAAAAGCATTGAAGCACCATTTGATCACAAAGCAAGACCTCTCTAGCCACACAGGCAGTGTAGGAATAAATGGACTGTTTCCTCACTTCTCCTTGCACATGACAAGCCTATCCCAGGATAACATTAAGTTGCTGGACTGTGATGCAGACTAATTTATTTGCTGGACCCTACTGTGGACATGCATAACCCAAAATTTTGATTTATATAACTAAGTGTTGAGAACTTACCTTTAAATGTTACTACTATTGATCAGTCAATTTTTATGTTGACAGGAACATCCAGTCAGAGCAATTTTTTTCGCTATAGCTAACCCACGGGTCTGGCCTGATGAAATTGGCCAAAGATTGCCTTTTGCAACTAGTTCTCTCCTTTTAACTATCTAGTTTCTTTTTACCTTTTAACGATATTACATTGGAACCCTTCCCTAATGCATGTTGTGGGACTGCATCAAGCATTTGCAACCAGTCTTTAGCTACTGAATTCGAGCCATTTGGTGACAATTTGGATGTAGCAGCCCAGATCCGATGGGGTAAGGCCCCAACCATTTCATTTCACACGGAAGACCTATATAAGAAGGGCAGGTCTTTTAACTCTGTTGCTGCTCCCACATGATATATTTTGGAGAAACCAAACGCCATCCTTTCTCTTTGGATTCAAATCCTTTCATATAAAAGAATCCGAAAGAGGTTGGGATTCTCCAAAGTACAAAACAGCATGTAGTTATTAGCAGAGGCACTTCCATTTAATTAGTCAGAAACATAAGATTTGTCAAAGGTAGAAACTATAGAGGATCACCTCACTCCTTTCGGCCAGAGCTAGAAATCACTTAAAACTCCATTGGCGTTGGCAGACCTTTGGTGACTTGCGCAGGCCTTTCATTAGTCTCTTTCCATGACCTTAGCCATGAAAGAGGTAGTTTGGGCATATTTGTGCAACTCACTTTTCTCCATGTATGAGTTTCGGTGTAGGCTTCCAAGTGTTAAATGCCTATGAAAATCACCTACATTCCCTGAGGAACAACAACCAAACTCCTACCACATCCAACACTTTCATAGAATTGACTATTTATGAGAACACCCTGGAATTGGATTCTTACCTGCCTAGTAGAATGTCCTCGCAAGAGGTGTACTTGCAACTAAATAAAGGAAGGCAGCTTATAGTTACTCATTATGTACATAAATTCCTACACCACCACCATGTATACACAGTGGAAACTCACACATTGTGAACTTATATTGTTGTGGACATGGTTTATCAAAGGGAAAATGAAGGGATCAGCTTCAGTTTATGGTTTGGGTGTGCCTATGGTGAAAGAACCCCCAATCTCTCCAAAGTGGTCCTGGGGTTGTTTCAAGCCTGGATCTTTGCACCAGTCAGGCAGGGCCAGGCTTGTACCAAAAAAAAAAAAACAGGCCGGACCCATTGCCACCTTGCTCCCGAATGGGATGATCCACAATGGTCCACAACCTTACATTGGTGGAATTGGGGGATCCACCAACACAATGTATGATAATGTCTTCCAATCAAAGGCGAATTTTTCGCTGAAAAAGATCACCTGTTAAGGGGTAAAAGAAAATGGAAGAGAGAGCAACAACAAAAGAAGAGATGCTGGCTCAAAGCAGAATCAACTGTTTTTTCTCATCTTCTCTCTCATCGGTGCACATAGATATATGTGGCTTGGCTATATTACGGATTAGAAACAGAGTTTAGAATAACAACAGCAATTTCAGGCACCAGAATGGAAAATGACCAAGCATTTTGACTACAATCAACCAAGAAGGTACAAATATTCCATTTCCATATCCATTCTCATGCTGTAACTGCTGTTACAATTGCAGCATTCTCTTCCTTCTTGCCGCATGTAGAAATCAACTGCACCGCAATCAATTAGACTTGGAGATCATCAGTTGCTATTTCCCCTGCAAATGGTAGTTACCAACTCAGTAATAGGATCGTATAATAAATATTACAATTAAGAATGGAAACAAGGGCATCAAATCATGGTGTTTAGACTCGGAGACTTGCATCAACACGTTTGGTCTCAAGACGAGTCGCTCGACTTGCCCGGGTCATGGTGTTGAACTGGATCAGGTGGTGCCAAATTAGAGTCAACTTCTCTGAGTTGCACCTGACTCAGACGGGTCTTCAAACCCTGATCAGAATTGCAGCGCATAGAAGAGAGACATTGTTTTCAATGTGGGACATGCGTATGCAGTTAACAGAACTCCCATTTTCTTGACTAAATTACACAATCAAGACAACAGAAACTTTCACTGGTTGGGGGCACTTACCGTGCATGCATTTGACGAAATGATCCAACTCCAAGGAGCTCAGTTCTCTCTGCATCAAAGCAGGCGATAGCTGTCGGTATGCAAAGAATGACAGGTGGCGACAATCGGGATGGTTTCTTGGCCTTGCAGCCTCCAGGATCCTGGTGTGCCCATCCCTATCATAACATGGAAGAGCATTCTGACCAGCTACACTCAAACCATGATCCCACGCAGAATTCAGAACCTAGAGAGGGCAACAGAGTTTAAAACCAGGATTAATATCGAAAGAACATATGTTGTCATCTGCAAATATCTGAATATTTGGGGAATCTTTTTTTTAAAAACAAAGGCAAAAAAAGAAAAGAGACACATGGAATACTCACCTGCCAACTCAAAGCTTCTGAATCAGCCAATGCTTCGTCATTTTCCTGGGTGGGGGCCTGAAATCCTACAGAGACAAACTTAAGAGCTGCAGAATGTTTCTTAAGAATATTAATGATTGGAGAATAACCATCCTGATTTGTAGGATTGTAGAATCCTGCTGTGAGCTCTGCTGCATGGCTTGAAGTCCTGTACCACCAATAAACTGCTGGTATCTGCAAATGAAAATTCATGAAGTAAATCCGACTTGTGGAACTCGTTTCCATAAATAATTAAATGAATGATGCTTAATTATCTGAAATGTGGCTCATGAAACTTTCAAGAGCAGATATATAGCATTTATTTTCAATCCTCGAGAGACTTACGACACGTCGACACCAATGAAAATACGTCAAGAATTAACTAATTGGAGGAAAAAATGCAAAACCTAGAACATGGTACATCACTGAAGGCGAAGGCTATCAACTATAGAAATTGGATGAACAAAGACAAGAATGCAGACAATTCTGGTGAGTCGAGTGGGTTTTTTTTTCCCCCAAAGAATGGTCAGGTGGGTCCCCAGTTAACTTCTTCAAATGTGAAAATTAAATTAACAAAAGCAAATTTTCCATCCGCAGCTTGCCAACCATACCTTTACAATTATTTGTGTGTCCTCAAATGCAAGGCTTGCAAGAGAGAGTACATTATCAGCATGTTCTACTAGGGTCTGCGAATACCAATTAAGGAAAAAACGCCCATAGTAGCTGTCATAGTCACCCCGATCAGAGAAGAATCCCGTTTCATGCGGCCTAGAATTGTATTGACCAGCATTGTCAGGCCCCCGGGCCCAGAATGAGTGCCCACGCAATTTTGCTGCCTTTCGTAGATTTTGTTGTAAATATTTGTCATAGCACTGCAGAAGATGAATGCCATTTAAAAATAAGCAATTGTTAGTGTCCACAGGTAGCAGAGATGCCAACAAGATAGATGTTGTGGAGCATAACTTCCAGGAAAATACACCAAATATGAAAATCAGCATAATAGGTTCTATCGATCTAAACGATTCAATGTGCATTAACGGATGGGATGTTCAAGGTATCCTGGACACTGATATTCATCAACAAGATACAGTTACCCCCAAGCCCAGCTTAATGAAGCAACTGCAAAGTTTAGTCGAACAAAGATACTACATGATGGTGAGTTGATAAAGGAACAAGTGAGTGACATGAAGGAATCATGTGTTTGTGTGCATGGCCATGTGGGTGTTGCAGGGAATCTGTCATTTTACATGCCTGGCGAGAGTGCTCAGATACATCTACTATAGTAGGATATTTAGGTCTTTATACTATACTGAAACCTGAAGCAGTGGTTACCAACTAAGAACATGACAAGTATATCTGCTCTTCTATGGCATAACTTATGATAAAATAATAGAGCTCAGAATGAGCTACACCACTGCCACTGCGCCATTATCATCAACATTGCCTGGAATGTACTTGAGAAATGAGAAACCAAATTCGCCTGCTGCCTGTTATCTCTCAGCCAGCACCTGGATTTAAGCTGTCATGAAACCAAAACTTTGGATTTCTCTATTGCTGCAAATCCTAGACCTCCATCAGTAACTGAATGCCAGAGTATATGTATAGCACATTGAGATTTCTTAATCCATATTTAACATTCATGAAATAGACCCTGCCACCCTTTCTCCTTCCAGGTCATTTCGATGTACACTTTTAACCAGGAACCTCTTAAGGTCACTGATTTGGTGAGTGCACCTTCCAAAAGCATCTCCTGCCTCTGATATGCTACCTATCCGGTTAGAAGTACAATCATTTAGTAGTGCAAGGAGTACAATTACATATACATATATAAAAAGTTAAGGATATCATCTTCTTTAGATAATTTGCTTAAAAGATTATTTTTCTGCTGTACATTGAAGAAGTTGAGAGCGTAGGATCACAACTAGTAAAAGCCCTTCATCCTTAAGATATGCTTTGATCTCAGATAGTGAGATTAGAAAAAGGATTTTGTGGTTTAAACCATAGTTCAAAAACCTACAAACTCAACTCAATTCAATGTTCAGACAGGTTGGGTTGACTTGAAGACTCGACCTGACTTGACTAGATAATTATTGTAAATTGAAAATATTAGGAATGTAAATAGATATTTAAGGTAGTTAAAATGAGTATATAGAACTTATGTGAGAGGCAATCAATCCCATTTATTTGGCAGGAGCTGTCGATTCCCGTTCTCATCTCAAGGCAGCGAGTGCGGAGATGAGATGCAGGGAGTCTGACGAAGGATTGGAGCTGGCCCTTGCAACTGAATCTCGTCTCTCTTCTTCAGCAACCCCAGGAAGCAATCAGCACCATTCATATAGGGTTGGGCTCCCACATTCGAGGAGGGAAAGAGGTACAGCGGCATGGCCCTGGTTCTGGTGGCCCAAGACGAGGAGTCCAGCCTAGAGGGGAAGAGGAGCAAAGATTTGTCCTTACAGGAGACAATTTCCAACGGCAGGCTGTTGGTGGAGGTGCTGGACATTCCACCGTTGCAAGTGGCTGTTGGAACCAGTGAAGAGTGAGAATGGAAGAAGGATATCAGCGTGTGAGAACTGTCCGCCAGCAAGGCAGGAAGGGGGCCACATGTCTATGGCCCGGGGCACGAAATGGATAAAGAAGGTAATCAGTCATGTTGGCATGATGGTTGGAGCATCATTCAGTGATTGTGAGGAGGATTTCATTGCTCTGTTTCAGTTCGTAGAAGAGAGAGGAGCTCAGAAATCTCAGGCTGCTCAACAGAGGCGGGCTCAGAACTCTCCTGAGGGGCGTACAGAGCTGACAGGTCTTGGGTCTTCCATAAAGTATGGTGTGGGAGCTTCTTCTAGAGGAGAGGAGAGAAAAAGGGGCTAGGGTGGTGCATCAATGAAGTTAATCAGTTGGAATGTGAAGGGATTGGGTGTAGGCAGAAGAGAGATCAGATTAAGGCCTTCTGCAAATTTCATACAGCTTTGTTAGTCTCATTTTAGGAAACCAAGCTCCAGTCGACTAATAAAAGAACTATAGATTCCTTAGGGGGTGGAAGGCTCGAATCAAAGCTGTCTCAGTGGAAGATTTGTCAGTTATCATTGGGAGGTGGAATCCCCCTGATTAAGGCAATGATGTCTAATCTGCCAGTTAGTGTTTTAAATAGCATAGCATAGCCAACACACTATGTAGCGTGAATACATAGCGCATTTCTCGTGTTCTGTAAGCTATACATGCAGCAGCGTATGCCTCAAGTTCGTAGCATGTAGCGTGCGTAGCTTACGCTATAGCATATTGCACAATATATATATATATATATATATATATATATATATATATATAACTCTTTTTATGTTAGTTTTGTTGCTGATGTAAATTGGTGGTGACCAATCTTTCTCACACTTGGCAGTGATTTAGAAGTATCCAGACCATCCAAATAGTGGGTCCTATCGTTGATGAAGAATATCTGCACATAATATCCATATCTGATAGTTTTAACCATCTATACAAGGGCCTACACGTGTACAGTTGAAGATTTATGAGTTTTCTAAATGGTGTGAAACTCACAAAGTCATACTTGAATGTTTTTAAAAATGGGTTTCGAAAGAGGAAGCCCTCTTTCGAATGCCCTAATACCATCAACGGCAAGCCATCTTTCCACCAAACTTCCTATCTTCGATTCTCTCGATCCAAGGAACCATTAGCAACGAAACTTTAGGGCATTGATCGGCCTTGTGAGAAGGTCTTACGTTTGAAGTTTCATGGGCATTGCAAACCAAACAAAGGAGAACCTCGAGATTCCCCATTAGGAACTAGAGAATATGAATCTAGCTATATTAGGAAAGTGGGTTTGGAGATTTGGGGTAGACGCGAGTTCTCAGTGGAGGGAGGTGATTGTTAGGAAATATGTGGTCAAAGAGACAGGGTGGTAGACTAGGTCGTCATCATCATACAGGGCATCACACATTTGGAAATCAGTTGCCTCAATTAAACAGAGAGTTTTGGAAGGGGCCGGATTCGTGCTGGGGAGCGGGAAGAACACTAGATTCTGGGATGATAGATGGGTGGAGGATAACAAAATTGAGCGATCTATTTCCTCGAATGGCAGGGATTGCATCCAAAGTACGATTGAGGGTACAGAAATGCTTCTCTATAGGAGGCAAGATTGTATGGTCTCCGCCGTGTAGGCGGAATTTGGAAGATGAAGAGGTTGTAGAGTTTATCAGCTTGTTGGAAATGTTATCAAGGATATCCCCATGTTTCTTCAAATGTGGATTCTATGATATGGCTAAAGGATAAATTGGGTAGATTCTCAATTAGATCCTTCTAAATGTCTCTCAGCGAGGCCAACTCTATTGGTGGGGTAACCTCCACATCATTTATTTGGAGTTATGGTTCCCCTTCGAAGGTTGCAGCATTAGCATGGCTAGTGGGGAGGAAAAGGTTCTCATAGTGGATAATCTATGTAAACGAGGGTCTCATTCTTCCGAATGTTTGTTTGATGTATATGTGAGATGAGGAATCGATGGATCACTTGTTCCTTCACTATCCACTTGCAAAGGGGTTGTCAGATCAATTTTTCACTTTGTTTGGAGTTTTATGGGTCGCACCAAAATCGGTAGATAGTTTGTTCCTAATGTGGCAAGGAGGGGGCTCAAAAAAGACTAGCAGACAATTTTGGCTTTTATGTTTACTCGCTGGCATATGGGTATATGGCTAGAAGGGAACAATCGATGTTTTAGGAATATAATTAGGCCATTTCCCAACATATTTAGCAAAGCTAAATCTCTTATAATATAGAATGGGCCTTATCCACAAAGATCTTAGGTTCTCTTTCAGAATTTTGGGGTGGTTTGTAATTTGGGCTTTGTGAATTTGTATGTTTTGAGCCTTGGCTCACTTTAAATAATATTATCATCGTTTCAAAAAAAAAAGAAAAAAGGATGGTGGAAAAAAGAATCATCCCTGTACAAAGCTTCAGCATTGTGAAAGGCGGTTACAAGGTTGGTGACCAAGTTTACGGAGGATCGAGTTCTCTTTCGGGGATGAGGAGAGGATTCGTTTTTAAGAAGATATCGGGGTTGGAGAGAAGGCGCTTAAAGAAGAATTTTCAAGGTTAGCAAGGTCATCTTTAAAAGTGAATATCCATGTTGCTTGATGCTTCTCTTTTTCTAGTGACTGAATGGTTTGGATCCCCTGCCACCGAAGGAATGCGTCGAATGGGCAAATGATCAACTTCATTCTGCTCTTAAATCGACTACTGTAGGAAAGAGATCATATGGTGTGGAATAAGGAAAGGGTGGGACAATTTTCAATCCATACATTCTATACTTTCATGCATGGGTCATTCTTCGAGGAGCACAGGGACCATAGTTCTTTTGTTTTGTGTGTGTTTGTGTGTGTGTGTGTGTGTGTGTGTTAAGATTTGATTCCCATCTCCTAAAGAGAAAGATGGTGATTCCTAACATTTGTGTGATGTGTATGCAGAATGCAGAGTTGGTCGATCACATTTTTATTCATCGTTTCTTTGCTAGAAAGGTTTGGGATATGTTCTTTGATATTTTCAAAGCAATGTGGCTGATGTTGGGGTCCATTGATGGTCTTCTCCTAGCATGGTATGTGAGAGGAGTTGGGAGAAAAGGGCAGGTGATTTGGAGGCTAGCTCTTTTGACAGTTTTATAGGCTCTATAGGGGGAAAGGAATAATTGATACTTCCGAAATCAAAGTAGGTTAGTGCAGAAGTTTTTAGAAGGCCAAAGTTAGATGTTATGAGTTGGGCCTCATGTCTTGAGGCTTTTTGCAGAATGTAATCTTTCCCCTTTGTATTAGGGTTCATTGTTGTAATTGGCCTTAGATCATCTTGATGCAGGACAATTAACCACTTACTCTAAAAGCTCGAACTAAAAAAATCGAAATGTTAGAGCATAGCAAATCAATCCCTTTATCTCTTAGCCTAGGCCCCACATCTCATGGGTTAGGACCTCGGCCGAACCCCCCTATGGGCCCCAAATCACATGGGTACCGCCTCACACGAGCTGCCCACCCTGGGTGTGCCCTTGCATCACACAGGCAACCCCACTCGAGCCCGGTGTGAAAATGTCCCCGCATTACCTCTTCTTTGGCTTTATCTAATAAAATATCATTACCTTTCCAAAAAAAAAAACTTAAACTCAAATCAAAATCTAAGCATATACCTCATTGGTTCAAAGAGTTACCTGAATATCCATATCGTATCAACCGATACAGGTGTATCATATCCGTATCAGCTCGTATGGGGTTGTATCAGTCGTATCCTAAAAGGTTGTGCCATATCAGTCCTTTTCCCCCCTTTTTGATCTCTCCCTCATTTCTCCCCATTTGCTTCAAATCATTTACGTACATTAAAGTAGAGATCGGGAAAAAAAAAAAGTTAAAAAATTCTATTTTTTTGTTGATTCTCGTTCAAATCCATATAAATGTTTATTACATGCTTAGATTTACCAAAACCTACTGGATTCATGGTGTGCTATAAAGGCCATTACGTAAAAGGTAACAGTGGCAACCGTTACACATTATGGGTCGTAACGGCCGTAACAGCCGTTATGGAAAAAAAAAAAAAAAAAAAAGACTCGTAATTGCCGTTAACGGCACGTTACGTCCCCCACAAAGGCCATAATAGCCCCGTAATGGTTTATTATGGGACAGACACATGTTTTTCATACTTTTTCATCAACACTACGAGGCAGATACAGGTTTTTCGAATGTTTTTCAATAAATAAAAAATAATAATTTTTTTAAAAGAAAGGGCTGTTATGGGGGCGTAACAGCTGTTATGCCCCGTACCGTAAAGGTAATGATGGTGGCCGTTACGGCCACCGTTACCATTATGGAACACCTTGACTGGATTTGGAGATCATTTTAATCATTTTTATGGGTGGTTTTTTTTTTTTTTTTTTTTGCATTCACGCCTGATTTTTCTGTAATTTTCAGAAATCTTTTTTTTTTAATCTGAGCATAAATATGGAGAGGGACTCAATTCCGATCAGATCTACATCAGATATGACTTGAAAGTTTTTTTTTTTTAAGTTTTTTTTTTTAATTTAAGCACAGATCTGGAGAGGGGACTCAATTCCGATCAGATCTACAACAGATTTGATCGAAAATTTTGATTTTTTTTAAATTTCTGAAAATTCCAAATATACTGCTTTGGGAGCTAATTTTGTTAAGATCTACACTAGATCTAAAGAGTTTTGTTTTTTTTTCAAATGTTATGTTTATTTTTCTTCAAGCAAGCACAGAACAGTACTAATGACTAGACTAGTGAGTAATGATACTTCTTGGCCACTTAATAGTTAATATTAAATACTTCAATAGTTGATATAAAATCATATTAGACTATTAGCATTATATGATATTAATTTATAACATATATCAACAGTTTATATATAAAAAAATTTAACACCAGAACTTACAATAGGTCAACCCGCCAAGACAACATTCTTACCAAAGGATGGTCCGATACACCATTGAATACATGGTCAAAACACAACAAAATAATAATAATAATAAACGATAGATTCGTGAATATCTCTTTTTTTTTTTCTATTTTTTCATATTTTTTTGCTTAAAAAAAATGGTCGATATGAGCCGATACATTCCCAATACCAATACGCAACACCGTATCATATCATTTTTCCACAGGGCCGAGATGACGGCTGATACCGTCATTAAGAACCATGGTTACCTCCTTTGGTTGAGGATGGGGGTTCGAGTCCCACTTCCCACCTTTTTTTTATTTATTTATAAATGCTCTATCAGGAGGTCCGAGTCATGTCAAGTCAACCAAGCCTTCAAGTTGACTCGAAGAATCTCTCGGAGTCCAGGCCAAGTCAGGCCCAATACTAAGTTTCCCAGAGACTCAACTCGAAATCTAGCCGAATCCAATTGACTCGGCTGAGTTTTGAATTGAGTCAGCGAGTTTTGGAACAGTGGTTTAAACAAGTCCCAAATTTAAATACAACCACAGGCAACATTTAAGTTTTAAGTGCATTTCTTTTAACACTATCTCTAGGTTTCCCTTGAATGTCTCCATAAGCACACATCTAGAGATCTAATTCAATTGTGACTGCATCTGTTCCACGTGCTCTAAGTTTGAAACTATGAAATTAGCAAGAATCCATAAGACATCACTTGGCCATTTAGTTCTGCTAGACTGATGGCTACAATTGGGCGCTATCGACTTTGTCGAAAAAATTAAAGCTCCCAATTTAGTAGCTACATACAGCAACCAAGTATTTTCAGCTTCCAAACATTGTTACATCACATTCATTTAGAAGAACAAATGTGGAGTATGGGGCTGTCACACAAAACAGATACCTGAAACTCACCGATACCAGGGTATCTCCATCCCATCCTTTCTGGGAATGAAGGGTACTTCAGCTCCCCAGAAGCACCCAGTCCAATTTCAACCGCAGCTATGAGGCCCTCTGCAAATAAGTCATCAAACTCCGTGCGGAAGCTTCTCATAAAGTCAAAATACACCTACGTACATTTGAGAACACCCTTTAGATAACAAACCTATAACTTCAATCACACCTTATGAAACTATAAACTACCACTTAATAGACAAAAAGATCTTATAAAGCAATAATAAGTGGTGCATGATGAAATATGAATTATAAGCAACCAGCCTATATGAAATTGGAGTAAATATAACAATCAAATTGCTCAGATTCCAGCTTGTGGCACACACTATCAAGCATGACAAGGACGAATCTGACAAAGGGCATTCCAGAAGCTTCAGATTGGCCCAATGCAAAAGATAAAGAATTGATCTTTTGGAATTTATCCAAAACTTAAGTATATCAATGATATTATGAAGTTTGTAACTTCAAACCTCAATGCCAGTCCTTCCTTTTAGCACCCTTTCTTTGTCGATGCCCCATGAAAGACACTCTGTATTTCTCCTCCCTTCACGATCTGTGAAAAATATATCTTGGTTATCTTTCCCGATCTCCAAAACCCACTTGGGGAGGGAGACTGGCATATCCCCATATCCATTTCCTCCGCACTCGTGGAATGCCATTACAACCTTCAAAAATTTTCCAAAAAAAAATTTATAAGCTATTGAAGGACTTCCAAGATGCTTGAAATGCTATAAAGATAAGCGCCAAAATGAGATTCTACAAGTAACAAATCATAGAGAAGGCTCAAACCAATGCCCAGAACAAACATGATCCTTCTCAGTGTCATATCCTTCTAAGTGCCATTTTCCACACACATGAAGGTTGATGCTAGGTAGGCAGTTGATCATTGAGCTTTCACCAAGCAATCATGAAGGCACACCACAGGTAACCGGGACAAGGCCATTGATGACAACAATAAATGTATTCATGTACACATGCATAGGTTCTGTATTGTAGGTCAATCATATATACAGTATACTCCACTCTATGACCCAAATTGAGATACTAATATGGACACAAATAAAACTCTCTATTTCTGAAATTGTAGATATGGATACATCATACATGTTATCTTGATTTAATTTTGCAGTGAAATTTCTATTAATTTCCACTTCTACTAAACAAGGTATCACACTATCACTCTTTAGCCATCCTAACATGCTAAATTTAACATAATTGTTAATGTTCACAAATTTTACATTACATGCACATGATGTCAGAAACTTGTTAGAATTTAGAACATTGACAAGAATGTTAGGGCCTGTCTAGATTCATGGAAAGGAAAGGAAATGATACAGTATGCTCATGAAACTCACTTTTATTGTTTGTCAAGCCTTTCTTTGTGGGAAACACCATTTCCCACTATCTTTGTTGGAAAATAAACAAATTTATTTTTTATTTTTTTATTTTTTATTTTTTTAAAGTAACGAAGAAAATATATTAAAAGAGAAGACGGAATAAACAAATTTATTTTCACCTCTCAACCCTAAGAAGGCATCTTCCAATGACGGAAAGAAAATGGGTTTCTCAAGGGTTAAGTCCAAATGTGCCCCATCTCCAATCACCTCACACGTACCACGTGTCAATGAGCCAAATGAGCCATTGTCTATCTTCGATTATGCCACATGTGCATCACTGTTACATTGCCAATGTGCCACCCTCCATCTTCTCTTACAACCCACATGTGCTAATGTGCCACATGTGCCACCCTCTATCTTCTCTTACGACCCACATGTGCTAATGTGACACATGTACAACCATTCATCTTCTCTTGCACCCCACATGGGCAAAACACTCCACATGCGCCAATGTGCCACATGTGCCATCATCCATTTTCAATCGTTTCAAATATGCCACGTGCCAATGGGGCCAATGTGCACAAGTGCTACCATCTAAAAGTGCCACGTGTCAAATGTGCCAATGTTTGTCTTGTGCCTCATGAACCACCATATAGCTTTAAGCACCTTACATGTGCCACAATTCATCTTCAAGCACCCACATATGCCGCATATGCCACATGTGCCACTATCCATCTTCAAGCATCCCACATGTGCCACGTGTGCTAATTTGGCACATGCCAATGACTATACTAGAATTTTTTTCTCAAGAAAATTTTTTGTTTTGTCAAACAGCAAATTTGAAAATGGATCCAAAATAATTATCATGATGATGATCAACATAAGTTGCTGCCATCAAGCCACTCAACATACTCATGATAGACATTGTTACGCATTCCCATAATGAAGCCAGTGATTATAGACTGCCACATTTGGATAAACCATCACATGTTG
Source organism: Magnolia changhungtana (assembly GCA_030180095.1). Taxonomy (NCBI): domain Eukaryota; kingdom Viridiplantae; phylum Streptophyta; class Magnoliopsida; order Magnoliales; family Magnoliaceae; genus Magnolia; species Magnolia changhungtana. The sequence continues at coordinate 846,076 of JASAUF010000485.1, forward strand.
CAGCAAAAAGACCGAATACAGATCCAAGCTTATTCCAATCATATTGAATGACGAACGAGCAAGAAAATCATAAGGCATTTCTACGAAAATTTAAAAAGATAGGATGTTGGGTAAATACTTCAAGATATGATGTTGGCTAAATACTTCCACAATCTCTGTGGATTTACCTGCAATTTCAGTTTGAATTCCCGAATGATGTTAAATAGATCTCTATAGCCAGACCATTGATATTTCCGTGGGCTCCAACCTTCAACAATGCCCCACCAACAATCTACAATCACTCCATCTATATCTAAAGACTTGAGATGCCTCAAGTCCTGCCGCATGCCTTCTGGGTCAACCAATTGGCAAAAGTTGTTGATAACACCAGCCTGCAACAGTAACAAGCAGGGGTTAAAGAAGGTCCGGTCCCATCATCAGATGCAAAATCTCCAATTTCAGTAACCATTAATCATAATTTAAATTCTAGGGAACAACAGCTCAGGACATTGAACAATTGGTAGTTGTTCTACATTTTTTTTAGAGAATAAAATTTGTTGAAAACCCCGCCAGAAGGTGGGAAAAGAATACAAAGCAAAAAGTAGAAATCAAAAGAAAAATAAACGATTAACAAGTTTTAGCGCATCAACATAAGGGGCCCAATCCAAAACAAGACCTTTTGATGGAGGACAACTAACCACTTGCTGTCAAAGCTCGAACTAATAGAGTGTGGCGAATTAATCCCTTTATCTCGTAGCCCAGGTCAGGCCCTTGGCCGAACCCCCCTCGTGGGCCCCACTTCACATAGATATCACCTCACACGGGCTGCCCACCCCAAGTATGCCCCTGCTTCACACAGGCCACCACATACAAGCCCGGTGTGAAAATGCCTCCACATTAATCACCCCTGGTGAGGAGTCTCAAACACGAGACTTCTTGCTCTGATACCACTTTCGATGCAAGACAAATAACCAGTTGCTTTAAAAGCTCGAACTGATGGCACGTGGCGAATCAATCCCTTTATCTCATAGCCCGGGTCAAGCCATCAGCCGACCCCCCCTCATGGGCCCCACTTCACATGGGTCTCACCTCACACAAGTCGCTTACCCCAAGTATGCCCCTGCTTCACACAGGCCACCCCACTCGAGCCCAGTGTGAAAATGCCCATACATGACCCTTGACTTTGCAGATGACCTCTTCCACTGAGGAACTTTTATTATGAAAACACTAGTTATTTCATTCCCTCCAAATGGACCAAAAAAGGTCATAATAATGATGCTTAGAAACTCCAATTTTGTGATAACTCAATCACAACAGTGAGGAACCAAAGCCAGCAATCACAACCAAATTTCTTTTATCAGTGCAAGCACAAACAACTTACAGGAAGGATCATGTAAACAGGCATATATGGATTTCCAGTAAAATTGTTCTCATGGTCCCCGAGATGAATATCCTGCATAACCTGCACCAAGTTTCAGCAATTAGTCACACAATCAAATGGCATTATAAATTGTCACAGGCTAAAATTCACAAAAATTAATGCATATAGAGAATTTGCAACATATGCACAAAAAACTAAGGCAATCAATGTAACATTCAAAAAAAAAAAAAGGAGAAGAAGAAGAAGAAGAAGAAGAAGAAGAAATTGGCAGTTATCAGGGTTAAGAACTACCTAGGTTCTTAATATACAAAGAAATATTCTTTTATGATGAATGTAGACATACCGAGAAAAATGCAAACACATATCCACAAAGGAACTGTTCTAGAGATGTGTTCAATAATCTTTTTAATGGGTCCTAGAGTGGTGGTACGAAGATAGGATGCCAATGTAGAGCTTTGTAACAAGGAGGGAAGGAGGCATGAAAACAAGCTCATACACAACCAAATTAGAGGACAAAACACATCGACTGAGATGGTAGTGGGTAACTATTGTGGTGTGGTGATTTAGTCTCCCCCATGTCATAGGGACCTCCTGGATGAAGAAGTGGATGACTTTATAAGCCTCCTGGACAACTTCAACTGTTGTAATCCCAATGTAGGTGATGGGTGAAAGGAATGCATTAGTGTGGCACATTCATAAATCAAGCAAGTTCTCAGTACCATCATTTTATAATTTGCTTAGGAAGCCATTGTCGGATGGGAAGAGGTCTCACAACTACATCTTTTGGTTCTATGGCGCCCCTTCCAAGGATGCAGCATTTGTTTGGTTGGTGGGTAGAAAGAGGTGCTCACTTTCGACAACCTCATAAGAAGGTCCATGATCCTCCCTAACATCTGCATGAACATTGTATCAATTGCTTGCCTTCTCCTCCATTGCCCCTTTGTTGCGAGGATGGGGGAGAGCTTCTTTCCCCTATTGACCACACATTGGGTTATGAAAGGATCTATTGATGATTTTCTATCAACGTGGCATGGTGGTAGAGTCGAAAAGAATGAAAAGGTAGTTTGGTGGCTAGTCTTGATGGAAACCCTTTGGCCCGTTTGGAGGGAACGAAATAGTCGTTGTTTCCAAAATAGAAGCAACTCAGGGGGAGAAGTTCAAGGTCAAGACTCCTGTAGTTGAACTGGTTTCTGGCTACAAGGCCATGGATGCTTGTAATCTTGGTTCCTTGTTTGGGTTGTAACTTTTTCTCGTCTTAGTTTTTGCTAAGTCGGGTTCTCTTAATATAATTTCGTTGCCTTAAAATAAAATAAAATAAAATAAAAGAGGAGGCATACAAAACAACACTAACTACCATGGGACTAAACTTATGAGCCATACTATGGAACTTTCGGAGAAGTGATTGAGCAAAGACTAAGGTAGAAGACGAATGTATCCGAGAAGCAACTTGGTTTCCTATCTGCGAGGTCTACCACTAAAACTATTTTACCTACTTAGACAACTGATGGAGATATATAGGGAGAAGAGGAATGATCTCCACATGGTCTTTATTGACTTAGAGAAAGCATTCGATAGGGTCTTTAAAGAGTTAATTTGGTGGGTGTTGAGAAAGGAGTTTCCAGAGGATGCATTGAAATGATTAAAGATGTGTATAAGGGGGTAGTAACAAATGTGAGGACAAGTAGTGGAGAAACAAGTGAGTTCCCAATTAATGTAGGCTTGCACCAGGGATCGGCATTGAGTCCATACCTTTTCTCATTGGTTATGGACAAGTTAACCATGCATTTGCATAAAGAAATCCCATGGTGTATGTTGTTTGCATATAACATAGTTTTAATTCACAAGATGAGGGAAGGTGTCGACACAAAGCTAGATTTATGGAGGGATGTTTAAAATCTAAAGGATTTAAAACTAGTCGGATTAAAACCAAGGTACTGAAAAATGGTTACGTAATGGGCGGTAATGGACAGTAACCATAAGAACCATTACACGTTATGAGGCCAATACAAAAAAATTTTAATGGTTGTTATGCCCACGGTTGCCATTATTGAATACCTTGACTAAAGCAAAGCATATGGAGTGCAATTGTAGTAACAAGAGGAGTGAAAACAAGGAATAAGTTAAGATTGCTCAAGAAGTTTCCCAAAATGGGTCAAAAATTCATGAGAATGGAGAAAATGAGATGGATGTTGCCCATTAAATTCAAGCTAGGTGGAAGAAATGGAGATGTACCTTTGGAGTTTATGTGATCGTTGTGTACCACTCAAATTGAAAAGGAAATTTTATAGAATAGCTATAAGAACAAACATGCTTTATGGGGCAGAATGTTTGGCAATTAGGGAACGACATGTTCATAGAATGAGTGAAACTGAAATGATGATGTTGAGATGGATGAACAGCAAGATGTGAAAGGATGAAATTAGAAATGAATGCCCAAGGAACTTAGGAGTAGCACCAATTGATAATAAGATGAGGGAAGTAGACTTAGATGGTTTGGTTGTGTGCAAGGGCGACCAAGAACCGAGCCAAGTAGGAGTGAGTCGGTACAAGTTGAATGCTTTAGAAGGGCAAGGGAAAGGCCCACAAGGAAGTGGATGGAGGTAGTAAGAAAAGAGTTAGTGGCCTATGGTCTAATTGAAGGTCTAGGGTTGTCCGGCCTTCGATAGAGTGGAATGACAAAACAAGATGTAGTTGACCCTAATTAATTGGGATAAGGCTTAGATGATGACAATGATGATTGCCTGTCCCAAGCCTGGATAAAAAAGGGAGGGTTGCGCAAAGTTGGCAGCTGGCATCAAACTTTCGTCACAGCTTTCTCTCACGAATCATGACAATTGAGGATATGGTCCTTGATAGAGTGGAATGGCGGCACAAGGTTCATGTAGCCACCAGGGTTCGTGTTGTCAACCCCAATTAGTTGGGATAATGATTGGATAATGATGATGACGATGACAACAATGATTGTTTGGTTATGATGGGATTTATGTGATTTTAGTCATTTTTAATGTTTTGTTACAATAAATGGTTAAAAGTAGAATTAATGAATGCTTGGGATTAAATTTGGGTTTCTTTTTCTTCAAAAAGGTATATATGCCTGTCTAGATTCTTTTATGAATGAGTAGTGAAAGAGACATCTCTTTGATTTTACCCCTAATCATGCATTTGGATTATTTTGGATGTGTGGCTCCTATTTATCGGTCATGTGAATCAAACAGAAGTTCCACATCTGATGTGACAAACACAATTTACACAAAACCTCAAAGGTGCTCAGTTATGTTGCTTTGATTCATTTGTTCTACATTGAATGGTCCCAAAGGTTGGCACTATCGGATGTGACACCAAAATGAAACATCCCCGAACAATAACGTGCAATGTTTTCTAACCTATCAAATATTTTTCTAAGTATTTTGGAATTTCTATTAAATTATAAAAGAAAAAGTGAGAGATTCACCTTCCATCTAAACTTCCTTAAGTTTGCTTTCTTAATTTTCAAGAGTATTAGAAGTTTGTGGTGCATGAGTACCTTTAAGCAAAAATAGGTGCACAGCAACCCAACCCCTTTGGGATTCTAGGGAGAGGGTTGTATGACCCCTTAACCTTCTAAGACTTTTGGATTTCCATGGTCCCACACGTGCCCAGGGTGGGTTTTTAAGATGCACAAATTAACTAAGTCATTTTGGATTTTCAATTTAGAGATCCACCGGATGCTTGTTCAAGTATTTTCTGAGATCTTTAACATCCTTTCTTGAGCTCAAGAGACTGCCAAATTCATCAAGATAGAAAATCTTGCAAATGACAATCTTGCATACTCATTCAAGGCTTTGAAGCTTTGGATACTTTTGCTGAAAATTGAAACCCATTGCCAGTTTGAGGGAACATTTTACTCTGGGTCTGTTCCTGCATTTATCATTACTGATACAATTGATTTTACCACATTGAGTCAAGAATGTATTGTTGAACATTTCTCCTGAGAAGTGAATGCATGCATTCTCGTTTCTCATGAGAAGTAAATGCATGTATTGCTGAACACTAACACTTACTATCTTGGATCATTGTTGAGATTGTAAAGCGGCAGCTTCATTAATTGACTGTATTTGTCTCGCTTCTAGATTATTAACAAAGCAATGATGCTTGCACAAACTTAAATAAATCAGCTACATCTTAACCTCTCTTTTTCTCTCTTTTGAATAATATTTCTTAGTTTTTCATTGATAGATTAGTCATCTACTAAAACATGTAGGCCTGGTTCTGAGAGGTTTCAAAATGGATGATGTTCAGTGCACATCAGCCATTTATCCTTTTTTCCCAATCAGTCACATTGAGCACTGATTAACATCCAACATCAAACAAAGCAACACAAAGGCTAAGTTTAGATCAGCATTCATTTTCCTTTCTATCAACAAAGGCATTCTCAAATCTATGAGTGAGGGAGAGAAATAACCATCCACAATAGCTAAAAACATGCTTGAAATAATGAGACCCCAAATCAGCATTACATCTCCTTTACCTGATCAGCGTCCAAACAATCCGATGTGTTGATGGGGCTTGCATTTCCATATTTCTCACTCTGCATGTTCTTGCCTGCAACTGCAACCGAATTGAGAGACGCTGGTGACACGCTCTCGTCCACTCTGAGAGCAGAAGGTGAGCAGTCTAATGATCCTTTGACAGAGCTAGTTTTCAAAGAGGTAGCAGATGGGGGGTTTTCGATAGACCTAATTGGGACTGGTGCCTGTAAAAACATAGATTTCATGAGAGTCCACTAACAACAATCATATGTGAAAACAAGCCGATTATGCCATTGATCGCACTGAAAGATAATAAAAACAGAATATTGGCTCCCATCACTCCAGAATTAAAAACTCAGACAGAGACATGCACAGAGAAAGAATCTTCAAATCAGCATTTTGAGCGGAAGCAAAAAAAATCCAATTCAGAATCGACTTTTCATCAAATCAACTGAAATCAAGTTAATTGCTAACAAAATGCCCACATTTGAGCTACCCAGAAAAGAAGAAGGGGAAGGAGAAGAAGGATCAGGAACATACCAAATGGGCAGGAGGAGGAGACGAGCGGTACGTGGTGCCGTCAGCCTCGACGGTCCACCCGGCCTCGCGGGCGAGCGCAGCAAGGACATCATTCATGTCAGCGCGGGCCGGAAGGGGGAAGTTCCCATACTGGCGGAGGCCTGCGAGCATGCGGCTAGTAATGGAGCGGCGGTGCCGCTCCCTTAGCTTGGTCCGCTCCTTCTCCCTCTCCCTCTCTCTCTCCCTCTTCAACCTGAGGGAGGCATTAGGGTCCCCTGAAGCAGCAGCGGCTGCCGCTGCTGCAAAGCCACGAGGGCGACGCTGAGAAGTCTGCTGGTGATCGTGGTGCTCCTGTTGAGAGTCGGAGCTGGTGTGTTGCTGCTCCAGATCCTGCTTCACGTCCTTCATCTTCTCTTCCTGAAAATAACAGCAAAAACGACGTTTTCCATCTCTCTCTCTCTCGAAAGGAAGCACGCTCGAAATGCTGGTGCCTCTCTCTCTCTCTCTCAAATGAGAAGGAAAAAAAAAATATTCAGAGAGAGATCTGATCAATGGTGGGGTTTGGTTTTTTGGCCTTTTTGTTTTCTGTTGCTTTCGCTGGTGTTACAAGTTTCACAAGGGCTGAAGATGAATGGGAAATGACCACTAAAGCCCCTGCATCTCGAAGTGGATTGACCAGACGCCAAGTGTGTGATGACCCTGCCACTACCAACATCCGCGATGGCAGGACTCTGTGGGGCCCACCGTGATCTATGTGTTTTATCCACGCGGTCCATCCGTTTTTTCAGTTAGTTTTAGACCATCAGACCAAAATTGACAAAAATCTTAAGAGGACTACACTACAAGAAACAGTAGATATAATGATGCCAACCGTTGAAACCTTCCTAGGCCCACGGTGATGTCTATTTGTCATCCAACCCGTTCACAAGGTCACGTAGATACGAAGGAAGGGAAATCACACAAATATCAGGTTGATCTACAGCTTCTGTAGCTCCCCGAGAAGTTTACAAGTTTTCAATAATTAGCCTTCAGTCCCCACTTTTTCTGTAATGTGGTCCACTTAACTCCGAAAATATTTAAATTTTGGGCTCATTACCTGGAAGATGGATAGACGGCCCGGATAAAACACATACATCATGGTGGGCCCGCAGAGTCCTGCCGGAGTACCGTGGGGTCACCACGCAATCCACGTCTAGGGGTGTACACAAACCAGGCTAGCCCGGTTAGCTCACTTGACCCGGCCCGAAAAAACCCGATTTTGGCTTCGACCCGAATCAGTTCGGGTCGACGAGCCAATTAATTTCTGCCCGAAAGTGAGTTCAGCCGTCGGATACCTCCCGGTTCGGCTACCGACTCTGCTCAAAAAATCGACTCAGCCCAACTTTGTCAAATGTATGTAAATGTATATAAATGTCCTGACTAGTTAGATTTTTGTGGAGTATATAGTTCAACTATCTAAACCGTTGATCGAGGACCTTGTAATGGGACACGAATTACCTGCCAAAGCCCTTCCATGAACACAGTAAGGTTCGAAATCGGCCCGAACTCGTGTTCGAATCGGTCCGAACTCGAAGGTTGAATCGGGCCCGTGGGTACCCATGCAGGTCCTGAGATGTTGGCCCGGTGACTAGGCCTGGTCGAGTTCAGGCCTTGTGTGGTTGTTGAACGGGCTTGGACGGGCTGAGGCCAGTTCGACTCGGCCCAACCCGTGTACACCCCTATCCATGTCCATGTTTGTCTGTCTACCATGGCCAATCGGTCGGCTGCTCAAGATTGATGCAGATGGACTGGACGTTAATAAAAATTTGCTAACGTGCCATATGTTAACAAAATTTAAACCGGCCAGCTTGCAGAACCCATTGTAGATGGATCATATTCAAAGGTTCAGATTGATTGAACCATCTTATGATTCATGGATGGGAAGTGGGCTGCCTACGATTAGTAGCCAAGTTGCTGCTCTATAAACCTTACAACGATGTATGTATTTTATCCATGTTCTGCCTTTGTTTTGTATTATTATTTTACGCCGAGCTGGCAAAAAGGGTGGTGATTTAGTGCTCAGCATTGAATACTTGCCCACTGAAATATCAACTTTTGTGGCCCTATTAAGTTTTGGTGAGCGTCATTGTTCCTCATAAATGGTCCACTTTAAATTTTTATATGCCTCATTTTTTTTCGCTCACTCTCTAAAATAAGCTGAAAAAATGGATGAACGGCCTGGATAAAACACATATATCATGGTGGGCCCATAGAGCAGCATCTATTAGTGGGTCATTGCTACAAGTGCCGGTACCAATTCAGAAGGCATTAACAAATTCTTCATCAGACCGTTCATTAAAATGCCAGTCAATCATCCGTCAGGAAAATAAACCCACGCACATCTTGCCATACGAACCATCGTCTAAGCTGAGACCCATTGTCCTCGTTATTTAAGTTACACTTATGCAATGTGTGCAGCTGTTGGGACAAAGATTAGGTATTCCCTGGATATGTACCTAAGTCCATATATACAAGAAAGATATCCTGAAATTTGATTGCATGCCACGTCAAAGATAAGACCCATACGGTCGGCCCGCCCACGGACCTGTCCGTTCGGAGCTAGGGACGGGTGAGGTTAGTACGCAATCCGCGTCTAAGACCCATACAAAGTACAGAGTACCGTACCAGCCATATCAAAGCTCGGAAGCGGATTGCTTAGTAACTCACTCCGCTTAGCATGTTGAGTAAACTCTGGGAGGTCCACCATGATTTATCTATTTTATCCGCTCTGTTCATACATTTTATCAGATAATTTTAAGGCTTGATCCAAAAAATTAGATATTTTAAATGTTCAAATGGACCATACCATAGGAAACATTTGAATTGAACATCTACTGTTGAAAAATTCTTGGGGCCATAGAAGTTTTGGAACAAACTTATATTTTTTTATTCCCTTCATCCATGTCTGTACGATCTTATAAACAGGTTGATGAAAAATAAACATCACCACGGAGCTGGAAGGGTTTCAACGGTGGAAATCATGATCCCCTCATTTTCCAGCGGTATGTTCCAGTTGATTTTTGAATATGCTCCAATTTTTTTATCAACCACTTGAATTAAATGAAAAAATGGAAGGAAGGCATGAATAGACCACGTACATTCAAAGTGGATCAAATGATTTTAGTCAGTATGCTAACAGCCTACTGAGTTACGTACTGAGTAAGTCAGTAGGCATTCCGATTTCATCAAGCTCAGCCCAGTCAAAGTGGGAAGGGACTGCCATTACAAATGGAGCCGAGCAAAGAATGTTTGTACGATCTGTTTAGAGGGGCCTATCTTTGACAGCAGCCTGACATCTAATTAAACCCTGTGGCATGATGTATGTGCAGGGATCAGTACCACTTAAATGGAGTATCTGTTTTTTGGTTGATTGGAAGGCCTTTTTCAGAAAGAATTATGCCATCTAATCAAATCTCATCATGACGCTGTCTGTACTGACTCAGTGAGTACTTAATCTATTTATAAATTGACCCCCCAGGTCCATAGCTCAACTGGGAGACTGAGTTGAGATACCTCGTTTCAACACTTGGAAGTCCTAGTATCGATCCCTAGTGGGGGTGGCTAACAGTAGAGTGTGTTCCAACATGGTTGTGTAATAACAAGCTAACCCTTAAGGGCCCTGTTTGGCCGGGCAGAGTGGATGGGATTAGGTTGTATTAGGATGAATTGGAAGGAGCAATCCCAAGATTTGGCTGGGCGTGCCAAACAGGCAGAAGTTGGATATAGCAATCCCCAGCGATCTACTAACATCACCATCATTACCTTGAAATCCTCCCAATCCCTCTCAATCCCATCTATTTTGCTCGGGACATGTTTGGTTAGATAGAGCAATCAGCCATCCCATCGGATTGGCAGCAATCCACTAACACACCCATCATTACTTGCCATCCACCTTAATCCAATCCCATGGGATGGGCCCGTCGCTCTAAAAACTTTTAAATTTAAAAAAAAAAAAAATCTACTTATAAATTGAGTTGCATGCACGTCTACCATTAAACCCTTCAAGCATGCAATCCGTTCCCGAGCTAGCCATATTTGGGTCTTGACAGGCTCCGTCTGTTCTCAATCTTTTATACCGCGGCTTGTATTTAGGTCTGGGCCCAATGGTCTGCCCAAGCTTCATCCATGCCACGCAAGCCTAACAGGCCACTGGCCGAGCGTGGCCACGTTGCCCTGAGAACGACTAACCAAGAAAGTGGAGATTGACGAACTGCCAAAACCACCAGAACTGGGGAAACGGATTGGCTACTCCCCCGCCACTACCCCGGTGGCTGATGGTCAATGCTCCGTGGGCCTCACCATCATGTATGTGTTTCATCCATGCCATTTATCCATTTTTACAGATCATTTTATGACTTGATGCCAAAAATAAAAGGGATGTAAATCTCAAGTAGACCACACTACAGGAAAACAATAGTGATTGGATATCCACCATTAAAATCCTCCTAAGGCCCACTGTACTGTTTATTTGAAATCTAATCTGTTGATTAGGTCATACAGAGCTAGATGAAGGGAAAAAACAAATATCAGATTGATCCAAAACTTTTATTGGCCCCAAAAAGTTTTTAATGATCGACGTTCATTCAACACTGATTCAGGTAATGTGGTCCACTTGAGATTGGGATATAACTCATTTTTTGTCTCATACTCTAAACTGATATATAAAAATAGATAGACGGCATGGATGAAACACATACATCACGGTGGGGCCCACAGAGCACCGACCACCAGCCAATGGCTGCTGGCAGGGGGAGTAGCCAATCCGTTTCCCAAAACTGTGCCCTGCCTAGCGGGGCCCACGTTCAGGGATCAGCATCGTTTGTCAATGCAGGCTATGTGTTTGCAAGCAACGGTTGGGATCATCTGAGCAGTTTATCATGTTGCACATCTAAATTGGGGCATCAGATGAATAACTTCTGTCATCACGCATGGGCCTGATGTGCGATGAAGATGTCACAAGAATTTCAGTTATGGGACGGGTCCCATCGTGCAGGTGCTTTATTTCCAAATGAGGCTAGTCTTTCGGGAGTGAATTCCGCAGAGTTAGGTCAGGCCAGGACCTTGTGCCCTACCTTGACGTATAAGTGGTTTTGCTCGGTCATTTTTAGAGCATGGTCAAAAAATAAAGCATATCCGGGTGGATCACATCAGAATTATGTATGCGCTAAGAAAATTTTTGGGCTCTAAAGAACTTTTAACTGTCAATCACCACTTTTCCTGTAGTGTGATCCACTTGAGTTTGGATCTGCTTATTTTTTGGGACACGCTCAAAAATCAGCTGGAATTTTTTGGGACACGCTCAAAAATCAGCTGGAAAAAAAATGGACGGAGAGCGTAGATATACAACACACATCAAGGTGGGTCCCACGGTCAAGGCCTGACCGAATTAGCTCCCATCTTTAAGGATCTGGATGGATCGGCCATAAAATGTTGCACACGTGGCTCCATTTACCAGATGGGGACAATCATTAGCCAGGAACCAATCCATTTCTGTAATCATACGGGCCACAATTGGACATTTGGCTATAGACCATTCACCATTTTATCAGACAGACCATTTTTCTCATCCAAGTGTATTGCTCATCTGATTGGTGGACTGCTCTCACTTTTGGAGCAGGGTATGTCCGTGGTGATCCCAACCTAATGAACGGCACAGATGAGGCAACAAAGGCCGTTTACAATTTCACACGCTGAATACCCGGCCAGTAGTGCTCTCGTGCGAGTGGAAATTTACATCGTACTGGAATCTTTCAGTTCAAGTTGGTTTTACAAAGTACTGAGACAAGTGGGTTTAAAATGTTTCAAAACAACAAGTGGGTTTTTTTAACAAGAAGAAGACTTTAAACCATTTATATCAGAGCTTTTCTTGTTGGAATTTTAATGGAAATAGAACGTAGCCTCCTTTGGAATCATGGAAATAAAAGGACAGGAAGCATTGTTTTGGTATCAAGTGGTATACTGAGCAAAAGATACCTCATTTCAACACTGAGATCTTGTATCAATTCCCTGGTGTGAGTGGCTAACAGTGATGTGTGAACCGACAATAGGTGTACTAACAAGCTAACCAAAAAAAAAAGCACTGTTTTGGTATCAAGCTCACTTGCTTTGTTGAAGCCTTTCTTTGCCAGAAATCATGTAAAACGATATTTCTCACTTTCATCATGGAAGGAAAGTGCATTTCACGTGAGTTAAATCCAAATAAATAATGTGCATCTTTAATTGCCTCATACATGCTAAATGAGACTTGTTCCTCTTTGGTTGTGCCACTGTTCCATATGAGCCAATATGATACATGTGTTACCAGCAATTTTATCTTGTGCCCCACATGTACCCCCATTCATCTTCTCTTTTGTCTCACAAGTGCAAAGCACTACATATGTGCTAATGTGCCAGATGTGCCATCTCAAAATATGCCACATGTGCCAATAGTGCTAATGCACAAGTGTTGCCATTTAATTTCAAGTGCCCACATTTTAAATGTGCATGTGTGTCTTGTGCAACATGTCATCACATAACTTTAAACACATCACATGTCTTATGTGTTTCATAGTTTAGGTTCAAGTGCCTGCATATGTTGCATTTGTCATATGCCACAATCCATCTTATAGCACCCCACATGTTAGTGTTGTACATGAGTTGAACCGATTCGAGCTTGGCATAGCTCAGCTCGGCTCGGCTAGTATCCAACCCCAGCTTGAAATTACTTGGCTTAGTCCTCAAGCCCGTCTTGCTAGCTCATCTCGGTTCGGTTAACAGCTCATGCCAGTTCAAGTCGAAGTCGAGCCTATTCAGCATTTTCTCAAACATGTATAATGTATCTTCAGTTTTTTATAGAATGTAAAACAATAACAATATTTCACAAGTATTTCATCAAACGCTTAAAGTGCAATGTCGAAATCAAACACCCCAACGAGCGGCATCAAAATCAAACAGCCGCCGTAGCCATTCCCTCCTCACCAACACTTCATTGAGTCATTTCATCAAACAATCGGCTAGTAGCATTCATATCAAAATAACTTAGTCACCGAGCTAATTCAATCCGAGTTGGTTCGAGCTGAGGTACGATCCGAGTCAAGTCAAGCTCAAACTTGGCTTGAAATTTTTTTTGAACTAAAAACAACTAGCTTGACTTGATCCGAATCCAATTTCGAGCCAAGATGAGTCAAACTTTTCCGAGTCGAATTAAGCGAATTGATCGAGCTAACTCAAGTCGTGTACAACTATACCACCTATGCACATCCTTATGTTTAAAGATTAGTAATTTTCCAATTCAATATTTGATTTCAAATATAATCCAAGTTAATAGATCCTAAACTAGTGACTTAAACTTGATCCACCAATGCAAGTGTTCAAATGCTCACTAGGATCTTGTATACATGGCATACTCACATGCCTACATGGGCTAAAGACGTAGGCATATTAATACCAAGTCAACCCCAATAGTGGAGATTGTCCATCTTAACCTAAGTCATAATTCTCACATGGGATAACCATGCATCTCATCATATAATGTCTCCATATTTGTCCAATATACCTATTATATATAGTAATGGTATAATAGCGTATTAAGATTCACAGAGCACAACTCACTTCAATAAATGACAATCATATTCAATTTCAAGTTTTCAACTATTATTAGAGGAGTCACTCCTCACATAATTCTTATCCATGCATGATTAAGGTGACCCTACATTTAATTAAGGCATATTACTTTATCCACTAGGGACACATGGTTATCATAATCTACTATTGAGAGTGTCCTTATTACATCCAAATGGCTAGTGTGACACCACATATTAATTACGGTTTATCACCCTGTCCACAGGCCAGGACACATGGTTATCATATTCTATGATTGAAATTTTCTTTATTACTTCCAAATGGTCAATGAATTAGTACTCATAGTGGTTCTTAAGGGCACAACTCCAGCATTTTCAGATAGGAATTTGAGCCCCTTCTAAAGATTATGCTTAAGGTGTACGGGAGTGTACATGTCACTTGCCATTTTTCACACACATGCACATTGTATGTGTATATGTTTGCTTGCCATGTATTATGCTTCTTCTTCTTCTTCTTCCTTTTTTCCTTCAAATTTTAAATGTTTTAACGAGTATTTTTGTTGTTTTAATCAGTAATGTTTTTTAATTAAGTTTTCTAGCTGTTTTTACTGTTGCAGAGGGAATTTAAATTTCTAACATTTTTTAAACTTAATTATGTAGTTATTTTTAACTATTACACAGGCAAAGAGCGGGGCGTTGCTCCCTATAAAAACCCAAGTATGGGTTAACTATCAATACAGAAAACTAGCATCACTCTCTTTGCAAATACGTTTTGTGCAGCCAGTGTCTACCGTAGATTTTTCAAGTCCAATTTGGTAGTGCAACCACAGTCGGAGTTATACTTCTGAGGTGAGCCGATCGATCCTGGCAGCTTTTTTGCTGTCCACCATTGCACTTGTATCAAGTGGCACTAGTGTTAAACATATCCACCTGGTTGTGCTCAACTCTATGGTCTTCCAACAGTCAGCAACTCATAAACCTACAAGGAGAAAATGACCACTGTAGACAAACCCTTTTACCCAGCGGTTTCTATGAAAGAATACAAACCTTAGTTACCAATCTAGATTATCACGTGCGGACAGCGACGTTGAGGATGAAACTACCCCTTCTTTTCGCTGCGAAGACGTGCGCTGACGCTCCTCGAACTGAGAGTTGTACGAACGGCTTAAAAGGATTGGGGTCGGTGGTCTATAGGCCCCACCATGATGTATGCTGTTCATCCATGCCGTCCATATATTTTTCCATATCATTTTATGGTATACGACCAAAAATGAGGTATATGCAAATCTCAAGTGTACCACATTACAGGAAACAGTGTTGAATGAGCGTCGACCATTAAAAACTTTTTGGGGGCCCACTGTGATGTTCGTGAGAAATCCTCCCCGTCTAAGTTCATTCATAGGTCACAAAGACCTGGATGAAGAAGAAAAACAAATTTCATAATGATCTAAAACTTCTATAACCCCTAAAAGGGTTTCAATGGTAGACGTTCAATTCCCCATTGCCTTCTACAGTGTGGTCTACTTGATAGTTAGATCTATCTTATTTTTAGTCTCAAGCCTAAATATGAGCTCGCCAAATAGATGGACGGTTTGGATATAACACATACCTCATAATAGGACCCACAAAAAGTGGTAGGATTACAACAAAAAAAAAAAAAAAACCAACGTCGATGTATCGACTAGCAGTCGATATATCGAAAATGGTCCAGAACTGTCCAGTGAGTTTTCCTCAAAAATCTTACAATTTTCGATATATCGACCGTCTGTCGATATATCGAAAAAGGCGTTTTACCTTTAGCTATGGATTATAACCGTAGTCATAACTGTAGTCTGTGCCAATCAATGAAATTTTTTATTTATTTATTTTTATTTTTATTTTTTTACATGGAGAAATTTATTCTACCTACAATTTTCTTTAATACATATTTATATAAATAGGTATATATAAGTATATAAAATTTTTTCCTCTCTTTTTTTTCATTTATTTTTTTAATCATTTAACAAGAATATCTTCTAAACCAAAATTAGTTACTCACATATGATTTTGGGGTAAGAGAAGCTACTTTAGCCAACCAACATAGTTATTTTCCAAGATTCCAGTCGATGGTTGAAAATACATTTCATTCATTTTGTCAATTTCAATCGCTTCGCGGTCACAAACCGCAAATGAGGCGGAGACAAATATGAAATTGCAAATTGAAAATGAGTGAGGCCAGGTAGGAATTGAATAGGGAACCTAGAAATTGAGAGAGGCAAGGTAGGAGTTCAATGAGGAATTTGAAATTGAGCGAGTAGTAAGTAGAAATTGAAGCGAGGCACGTAGAAAATGAGCGAGGAACCACGATTTGAGCTAGGCAACCTAGGAATTGAGAGAGGGAAGCTAGAAATTGAGTGAGGGAAGCTAGAAATTGAGCGAGGCAACGTAGGAATTGAGTGAGGGAAGCTAGGAATTGAGCGAGGGAAGCTAGAAATTGAGCAAGGGAAGCTAGACATTGAGCGAGGCAACGTAGGAATTGAGCGAGGGAAGCAAGAAATTGAGCGAGGCAACCTAAAAATTGAGCGAGGGAAGCTAGAAATTGAGCGAGGGAAGGTAGAAAATGAGCGAGGGAAGGTAGATATTGAGCCAGGGAAGGTAGAAATTGAGCGAGGAAGCTCGAAATTGAGTGAAATTGAGCGAGAGAAGGTAGAAATTGAAGGCAAGCTCGAAATTGAGCGAGGAAGGTAGAAATTGAGCTAGGCAACCCAGAAATTGAGCGAGGAAGGTAGAAAAGCGAGGCAACGTAGAATTGAGCAAGGGAAGGAAGAAATTGAGCGAGGAATGTAGAAAGTGAGCGAGGCAACCTCAGAGGAGTTGAGCGAGGAATAGAAATGAGCGAGGAAGGTAGAAATTGAGCGAGGGAAGCTCGAAATTGAGCGAGGGAATGTAGAAATTGAAGGCAACCCAGAAATTGAGCGAGGAAGCTCGAAATTGAGCGAGGAACAGAAATGAACGAGGAAGGTAGAAATTCAGAAATCGAAGAAAGGTAGAAATTGAGCGAGGCAACGTATCGAGCAGGGAAGGTAGAAATTGAGCGAGATAATTAGAAATTGAGCGAGGAAGGTATAAATTGAGCGAGGAAGCTCGAAAAATTGAGCGAGGAACCCTAGGAGTTGAGCGAGGAAGGTAAAAATTGAGCGAGGAAGGTAGAAATTGAGCGGCAACTTTAGAAATTGAGCGAGGAAGGTAGAAATTGAGCGAGGCAACGTAGGAATGAGCGAGGAAGGTATAAATTGAGCGAGGAATGTAGGAATTGAGCGAGGAAGGTAGAAATTGAGCGAGGCAACCTAGAAATTGAGCGAGGAAGCTCGAAGGGTGAGCGAGGAAGGTAGAAATTGAGCGAGGCAAGCTCGAAATTGAGCGAGGAAGGTAGAAATTGAGCGAGGCAACCTAGAAATGAGCGAGGGAAGGTAGAAATTGAAGCGAGGCAAAGCGAGTGAAGGTAGAAATTAGCGAGGACTAAAATTGAGCGAGGAAGCCTAGAAATTGAGCGAGGAAGGTAGAAATGAGCGAGGAAGGTAGAAAAATGATAGAAATGAGCAAGGAAGGTAGCATCAATCAGCGAGGCAACACAGAAATTGAGCGAGGAAGGTAGAAAGAGGTAACGGTACGTAGGAATTGAAGCGAGGAAGGTAGAAAGTAAGCGAGACAACGTAGGAATTGGGCGAGGAAGCTAGAAGTGAGCGAGGAACGTAGGAATTGAGCGAGGAAGTTTAGAATTGAAGCGAGGCAACGTAGGAATTGAGCGAGGAAGTTAGAAAGTGAGCGAGAGAAATTGAGCGAGGGAAGAAATGGCCGAGGCGAACGCTAGAACCGAGCGAGGAAGCTAGAAATTGATCTTGAGCTTCACTCACGGAAGCCAGAAATGGAAACGGTTTACAATAGAAATTGAGCCGAGGAAGGTAGAAATTGAGCGAGGAAGGTAGAAATGAGCGAGCAACCTAGAAATTGAGCGAGGAAGGTAGAAATGAGCGAGGCAATCTAGAAATCGAGCGAGGAAGGTAGAAATTGAGGCGATAGCAATAGGATTGAGCGAGGAAGCCTAGAAATTGAGTGGATAGAAATTGAGCGAGACAACGTAGAAATTGTTTAGGAAGCCGGTAAATTGAACGAGGAAATTAGAAATTGAGCGACCTAAGCCAGAAATTGAGCGAGGCAACGTAGGAATTGAGTGAGGAAGGTAATTGAGCGAGGAAGCTAGAAATGAGCGAGGCAACATAGGTTCCCTCGCACAATTCTCGTTCCTCACTCAAATCTGGGTTACCTCGCTCAATTTCTCTCCCTCGCTCAAATCCTATGTTGCCTCATTTGAATTTTAAGTTCCCACAAATTCTAAACCATTTAAATTTCTAAACCTCGCTCAATTCTAGGTTACCCGCTCAAATTCTCGGTTTCTCGTTGAATTTTTACCTTCCTCGCTCAATTTCTAGCTTCCTCGCTCAATTTCTACGTTGTGCCTCGCTCAATTTCTTCTCGCCTCAATTTCTAAAGATCCCTCAGCTCAATTCTTCGTTGCCCTCATTTCTAGCTTCCTCTCATTTCTGCTTCCTCGGTCAATTTCTATGTTGCTCGCTCAATTTCTACCTTCCTCGCTCAATTTCTACCTTCCTCGCTCAATTTCTAGGTTCTCGCTCAATTTCTACCTTCCTCGCTCAATTTCTACCTTCCTCGGCCAATTTCTATGTTTGCCTCAAACAATTTCTAGCTTCCTCGCTCAATTTCTACCTTCCTCGCTCAATTCTTACGTTGCCCGCTCAATTTCTAGCTTCTCGCTCAATTTCTACCTTCCTCGCTCGAAGGTTCCTCGCTCATTTCAAGCTCATTTCTAGCCTCCTCGCTCATTTCTACCTTCCTCGCTCAACTCCTAGGTTCCTCGCTGATTTCGAGCTTCCTCGCTCAATTTCTACCTTCCCTCGCTCAATTTCTACTTCCCGCCCAATTCCTACGTTGTCTCGCTCGATTTCTACCTTCCCGCTCAATTTCTAGGTTGCCTCGCTTCAATTTCTACATTCCTCGCTCAATTTCTACCTTCCTCGCTCAATTCCTACGTTGCCTCGCTCAATTTCTACCTTCCTCGCTCAATTTCTGTTGCCTCGCTCAAAAATTTCTAGCAATTTTCTCTCGCTCAATTTCGAGCTTGCTCGCCGATTTCTACCTTCCTCGCTCAATTTCTGAAGGTTGCCTCGCTCAATTTCTAACTTCCTCGCTCAATTTCGAGCTTGCTCGCTCGCTCAAACCTTCCTCGACAGGTTGCCTCGCTCGATTTCAGCTTCCTCGCTCAATTTCTACCTTCCTCGCTCATTTCGAGCTTCCTCGCTCATTTCTACCTTCCCTCGCTCATTTTCTCCGCTTCCTCGAAAGGCTCAATTCCTACGGCTCGCTCGATTTCAGGTTGCCCGAATTTCGAGCTTGCCTCGCTCAATTTCTACCTTCCTCGTCAATTTCTAAATTTCTACCTTCCCTCGCTCAATTTCTAGGTTCTCGCTCAATTTCTACCTTCCTCGCTTTCAATTTCGAGGCTTCCTCGCTCAATTTCGACCTTGCCTCGCTCAAATTCTACCTTCCCTCGCTCAATTTCTACCTTCCCTTCGCTCAATTTCAGGTTGCCTTCGCTCAATTTCTACCTTCCTCGCTCATTTAGAGCTTCCTCGCTCAATTTCTACCTCCACAGGTTGCCTCGCTGGGCACCTTCCTCGCTCAACTCCTGGGTTGCCTCGCTCAATTTCACCTTCCTCGCTTCAATTCTACGTTGCCCTCGCAATTTCTACCTTCCCTCGCTCAATTTTCTGCTTCCTCGCTCAAAGCTTGCCTCGCTCAATTTCTACCTTCCTACTCATTTGTTGCCTCGCTCAATTTTTACTTTCCTGCTCAATTTCGAGAGCTCAATTTCTACTCAACATGGCTTCCTCGCTCAATTTCTAGCTTCCTCGCTCAATTCTACAGATTTCTAGCTTCCTCGCTCAATTTCTAGGTTGCCTCGCTCAATTTCTAGCTTCCTCGCTCAATTCCTGGGTTGCCACTCAAATCGTAGGTTCCTCAACTTCTCGTTGCTCTCAATTTTAATTTCTACGTTGCCTCGCTCAACCATCGACGATGGAATCTTGGAAAATAACTAAATTGGTTGGCATTAAAGTAGCTTCTCTTACCCCAAAATCATATGTAGACGTCAAGTAACTAATTTTGGTTTAGAAGATATTCTTGTTAAATGATTAAAGAAATAAATGAAAAAAAAGAGGGAAAAAAATTTTATATGCTTATATATACTTATTTATATAAATATGTATTAAAGAAAATTGTAGGTAGAATAATTTTTTTTAATGTAAAAAATAAAAAATAAATTAAAAAATTAAAAAATTTCAAATATGGAATGAAATTTAACTATGGCTACGGTTATAATCCGTAGCTAAAGGTAAAGCACCTTTTTCAATATATCGACAGATAATCGATA
The DNA here is from genome assembly GCA_030180095.1 of Magnolia changhungtana. NCBI lineage: Eukaryota > Viridiplantae > Streptophyta > Magnoliopsida > Magnoliales > Magnoliaceae > Magnolia > Magnolia changhungtana. The sequence goes on from JASAUF010000485.1 coordinate 866,548, forward strand.
TATCGAAAATCGTAAGATTTTTGAAGAAAACTCACTGGACAATTCTGGACCATTTTCGATATATCGACGGTTTTTTTTTTTTTTTTTTGCTGTTGTAATTCCACCGCTTTTTGTGGGTCCTATTATGAGGTATGTGTTATATCCAAACAGTCCATCTATTTGGCGAGCTCGTGTTCAGGCTTGAGACTAAAAATAAGATAGATCTAACTATCAAGTAGACCACACTGTAAAAGGCAATGGGGAATTGAACGTCTACCATTAAAACCCTTTTAGGGGTTATAAAAGTTTTGGATCATTATGAAATTTGTTTTTCTTTTTTATCCAGGTCTTTGTGACCTATGAATGAACTTAGACGGGGAGGATTTCTCACGAACATCACAGTGGGCTCCCAAAAAGTTTTTAATGGTCGACGCTCATTCAACACTGTTTCCTGTAATGTGGTACACTTGAGATTTGCATATACCTCATTTTTGGTCGTATATCATAAAATGATATGGAAAAATATATGGACGGCATGGATGAATAGCATACATCATGGTGGGGCCCACAGACCACCGACCCCAATCCTTTTAAGCCGTTCGTACAACTCTCAGTTCGAGGAGCGTCAGCGCACGTCTTCGCAGCGAAAAGGAGGGGTAGTTTCGTCCTCAACGTTGCTGTCCGCACGTGATAGTAGGTTTGTATTCTTTCATAGAAACCGCTGGGTAAAAGGGTTTGTCTACGGTGGTCATTTTCTCAACCTACAAGTTATTTATTGTATGTGCTAATCTTTGAATGGCCAGAAAGGCCATTCTAACTTCATTAGTTTTCTGTTGTTAGCCATCTCTAAATTAATGCCACTCATCTGTTGAATTCTATGGTAGGTGGGCGTTGGTCTAAGAGTTCATAAGTAAATGTTATTGGAGGTATACACACACACTATCTTTCTATTCTCCAAGAGAAATGATAAGATATAGTGGTACAACCATTTTCTTCCCACTGGAATGTCATGTGCAGATCATCTAATCTTGTGCCAAAGGTGGCCAACTCCAAGATGACCAGCTGATGTGAAAATCTGCCGATCAACTTATTGGATGGGCCACACCAGTACATTGAATTACACCATTGGTTGACCATTGATTTGAAGATTGTGTCCCACGAAATGACATGAAGGGAGTAGCTCGATCCATTCTAGGTTTCTACTCAGATGCGGATCGATTTTTTTGCCCAATCAAATAAAGTGGCAATGGTGAAACCTAAGGCAAAGATCTTCTCATTAACCAGTCATGGAAATTTTAATGGCATGGTAATACTGGAAGACAGTGAGACACATATAATCTTTCTCCTAAAGGGAACGAAGCCGCTGACAATAATAAATCTAAGAGTAGAGGTGGTCATATCATTTTTATTAAAGGAATATGTTTACTTATAACTTACAATGAACGTAATTGAACATAAAATGTGTTGGGATGCCTTGCACAAACCTTAGGATCTAGCCTCCCGAAACAAACAAAAATTATGGATAATAAAGCAATGAAATAAATCAAAGCATCAATCACACACCACACAAGAGATTTTTACGTGGAAAACCCTCAAAGAGGTAAAAATTACGGGACCTCGTCCAGATCAACAATCTACTATGAAGTAGAACGTTACAATCTTCTTCACTCACGCAGGAGTGGATAAACAATAAGAGAAATAGAGAAAACGGAGAGATCTAACTGATTATGAGGACATAAAAGCGCTGAGATATAAATTGCAAAGTAGAAAACCTTCACGAGCAGAACCTCCTTTCTATAAGCTTCTTCTTTCTCTTTCTCTCCCTCTCTCACCTTTGATAGCCCCTAAACCCTTTAACAAATCCTTTGTAAAGCTTTAGGAAACCCTCTTGCTGTACCTAGAAAAACCCTAGGCAACCCCTTTTATAGTTTAGAAACTCTTTTCCGCATCCCCATTGTGAAAGGACTCAAATCATGAGTTGCAAAATGAAACAAACTGCGTAACCTTTGACTAGTCGAACCTAGTCTTCGACTAGTCGTAGGACCCCTTCGACTAGTCGAGACATCCCTTTGACCAGTCGTAGCTGCAGTAAAAAACAACAAAAATACTTGCTGGACTTTGAATCGAAGTCACGACTCGAACCTTCGACTGGTCGACCACCAGCCTTCGACCGGTCGAGCAGGGCTCTCGACCAGTCGAAGATGGGTTAAAAAAACCCATCAAAATGAGACTTTTTTTTTACTTTTTTTTTCACACATACACCACATGGACACTCGAATGAGCACTTGAAACAATGACTTCAATGTAAAAATGGAGTACATCTACCATTGAGCCTTGCATTGAGAATTTGAGACTCAACATGAAAGGAGACTTTTTTTCTCTTGTAAGTAGATTAAATAACATATTTGTCAACTTTTTCTCTCTTTTAACTGTTTTTAGTAACTTTTAAAAAGTAAAATAGTTAAAAGAAATTAATTGAAGTGATCGAATAAATTTAACTAAAATTGTTATTTATAACTAATTATAAATCAAGCTTACTTATCTAAAATAAGTTATTTATCCACTACTGTAAGTGAAAAAAAGAAAAAGTAACTTATTTAGTAGTATTGGGCACTAGGGACGTTAGATGCCACAATTAAAACAGGTCTGATACTCTACTGGAGTAGCAAATGACTTGGATAAAACTCAATCATACGCCCTTGCACGGTGTGGATTCTATTAGATGGGACCAAATCACAATGTAAAACTCATCTCCCACTATTGCTTTAATAGAATGGAAAAAGAGATCGTGGAATGACCCCTCAAGATGTTGCACGCATTTAAAAAGTCCACGCATAGTTACAGACCATCCATCATGCGGGGCCCACCTTTATTTTTAAGAAGGAAGAATATTATAGAAATGTTTAATTATTAATATAGAAATTCCACCATGTGGGGCTCTCATTTGATTCCCATTCCTTTCAAACGGCTTTAATTGGATGATCGTAACCATTTAATTAGTGAGTATGCTAGAGAATATGCACCGTCTATCAAGTGGGGGGTCATCCCTCTCAAATCAGACTTTGATTAGAGATCATATATTTTTAATAGGTATTGAGGTCAAGATCTGGTCAACTCTCCTCCTTGTCCTACCTACTTCGCTGCATCCTCGAGCCCTAAAGCTGTACACGAACGATGAGCAAATGAGACCATGGCTAAGTTGTTGAGGTCAAGATCTGGTCAGCTCTCCTCCTTGTCCTACGTACTTTGCTGCATCCTCGAGCCCTGAAGCTGTACACGAACGGTGAGCAAAGGAGACCCTGGCTAAGCCAGGGGACCCTCCGATGCCTAAGTCAGGACACAAGAATCTAGGTCTAAGTTGCAGAGTAGTGGAGAGCACAAGATGTTGCGTACCTGTAGCGATGAGGTCCTCGCGTATTTATACCAGACTATCGACTTGATCTGGGTCCGTTAATCAAGGCATGATTTGCTCATTCAAGGATTTTCTCGGATCGTGTGGATATTATGTGCAATCCAAGGATCATGTGTTATACTATGCACATCGTGCGTATCTGCGACTGAAGTAATCGACCACGTCCTCTTATAGTAGTTTTCAAGTTTAGCTTGACGCATAATATACTCGCATCTTTCTCCGACCTTGGCCCGAGACAGCTTCCTTCGGAAGGGTGTAGGGGCGAGGACGAGGGCGAGGGCTTGGCCTCTTTTAAATAGAAGGTGAAGGTGAGGACGAGAACGAGGGATCGGCTCCGTCGTCCTTTCCCAGAGTATAGGTGAAGATGATGACAAGAATGAGAGATCAGCTCGGCTGTCATTTCCCGGAGTATAGCTTACCGATCCGACTATCAACCTTGGAGTAGAAGCCTCCTTTGTAACTTGTTGAGGTCTTTCAATTTGTGCATCGTGATCACTACTTGTTTGCCCGACTGAGTTAGTATGGTCTAGGCCTTTGGAATTATATAGATGGCTCGGATCTTTCCTTGACAATGTTAATGGCTCGGATCTTCCTATAACAATAGGTAATCTCAATTTCAAAACACCAACGCGCTCCAACAATCACGCTGAAAACGATCCTGACCATTCCTTTAGTTGGTCAGATGTGAGCGATTAAAAGTGCTCTGCATTCAGCTACACACATGAACGGTCAAAATCGTCCATTCAGCATAAATAATCTTTTTTTTTTTTACACACGCACACACCCCACACACTCACGCCACACGCACACACGCCCCACACACGCACACAGTGGGATTTCACCACTGTGGGTACTCGAACCCTTGACCCGGTTTTGAAACTCCAGAGAGTCTACCACCCGGATAAGATTAAGGACCCCGGCATAAATAATCTTCTCACTGTGTCCTCGGCCTATAATAATGCCCAAAAATCAACGGCTCCGATCGCCCATCTTCTCTGCATGTGGCCCCAGTGGTGCGGTACTTGTTGCTAATCTCGAGTCACGACACAGGCAAAACTAACAAACCTGGGGCGAAGTGGACGGTTAGGCACTTAGGCGGTGATGTTTCCGCCACGGTCCCCTCGTTTTCCCTTAAGAGTTATTATAGGATACGCTGTCGGAGCATCAGCATTCGTACTCGTTCGGGCAGCGGGTGTACACGTCTTGTAATCGTACCCTTCCAATTATTGGGTCCCATTGTGGATAGGGGCACGGCTCATAAATTCACTAACCTGTTATTATCATGTCCAAAAAGGACGGTTAAAACTGGAACATTTCAATCAATGGTCCAAATCCAACGGATAGTTGTCCCTCAATAGAGGATTAGAATTATTCTACCAAACCGATTTTGCGTGTGCAGATATACTATGATTTATTATTATTATTATTATTATTAGTATTATTATTATTATGTTTTAGTGAATTCAAGCATAGTAAACCAGGTGAACACTTGTTGTTTCGGTGTATGCGCGCGAATATGGATTTTTATAGAGTCAATTTCCCTTGAACGGGCACGTGGCGGGACTGATCCGATAAACGGCATACGCATGGCGCGTTGTACACCACTCGGTGCATGCCAAATATCTAATCCAACCAATGGCCTTCTACTCTCTGATATCCATCCATATTCCAGAAAATAAGGAAAGACAGGAAAATCGATTTCCCGTTTTCTATTCGTCTCGGTTTTCACCGCCTCTCTAGCTAACGGCTTGTTTTTCTACTTCCAGTCCAGGTCTCTCTCTCTCTCTCTCTCTTTCTCCCTCTCTCCTGCACGCAGCATGTTCATTTTAATGATAGATGCGTCTGTTTAGCATTTGTAGGAATGCATGTATGACCGTAGATGGTGTAAGTATAGGCATTGCAGAGCGAGCAGATCTTAGAGGAACGATCACAACCGTTCCTTGCTAGGGTCCCCTGAGGCTTTTCTTTATGTTTTGCTTGCTGGTTTTTAAGGCTACTTAGTGGTCGTTTGGCTCTCTCAGGAATCTTAAAAGGTGGAGTGTATCTGTTTGTCGAAATAACGTGTTTGGATACTAGGAAAGTCATTCTCAGAATTTCAGAAACTGGGTTTTACTCACTGTTCTCAGACTAGGGTAGCTTTCTTGTTGATCCAAGCTCAAGAGTTCGATTGGATATTTTAATCTATTTTGCAATTTCAGTAATATTCTGCTATAAGTCACCAAAGATGGTCCATTTTTATGATTTAGAAGCATTTGTTGTCTTTCACCAACACATGTTTTCTGTTATGAATGTGGAATACATAATTTAGCTTTGGATATTCAACTCTTATGTGCTAGTTTGGATTTAGATTACCACTGAAAGCAATTTTCATTTGCAAGTTGAATTCTGATTATTAATCTTCTTCTTCTTCTTCTTTTAAATAACCAGGTCTTCAATTGAAGTACTTCTTGCTAGCTTGTGATTAATCCTGTTATAAGCGGCACTCTTACAGCTTAAAACTCGGGTGACATGGTTTCTGCTCAACAAGCTTCGGAAGTGTAATGGTAATACATAACCGTGAGAAGCCATATGATGGCTACAGCTGCAGTTATTGGGCTAAGTGCAGGGAAGAGGCTGTTGAGTTCTTCGTTTTATTCATCTGACCTCAATGACAAACTCTTCTCTGTCCACGAGCTTGGAGTGACGCAATTTCAGGCTGCCTCAGCTAAGAATGTGATAATAGCAAAAAAATCTAACAATTTTGGCCCTGGAGTTCCATCTAATCGGCATAACCAGACAATTAAGGCTCTTAAAGAGCATGTGGATACTTCCTCTGTTCCTTCCACTGATGAGAGCTGGCAGCAGTGGACTGACCTCTTGGAGAAGGATGGAAACCACAACGAATCCTCACTAGAAGTCCTAATTTTGCTGCAGAAGTCTATGCTGGAAAAGCAGTGGAATATTTCTTTTGATCAGGCAGGAACTTTGGATGCACCTGGAGGAGTCAACAAGAAGATACAAATCACCGGTTCAGGGACCTCTGCTCGGCAACGGAGATCAAATTCAAGGAGAAAAGCTATCAATCAAACTGCTTCATTAATGCTGCCAAGTAGGAGGAAGCATCCTCGTTCTATTATCAGTCCGGAACTGCTGCAGGGTCGTTTAACTGGTTATGTAAAGGGCATATCAAGCAAGGATTTGCTCTCCCATGCTGAAGTCGTACACTTGTCAAAGACAATCAAAGCGGGTATTTCCTTAGAAGAACACAAGTCAAAGTAAGTAATGTTCTACTGAAAAAGACTAAACCATTCTCATTTTGAAAATTCCTTTCCAATTTTATGCCTTTGGTTATCCTTCCCTGTTGCTGACAACCTGCGTTGAGATTTCTAGGAATCTAGCTTTGTGTTAGTCTAACATAACAAGATGCAAGAAGTGTCATTTCTTTTAAATAATGCAAAAGAGCATGCTTCCAAAATTGGATTATATTTTATGTGAAACCCAAATGCTACCTTCCAACAACAAAGCCTTTTTCCTGATTTGGCCAAGCTTCTTGCAGATATAGCAAAAAAAGTTCCAAGTCACGATTGGATCATGTTAATTAAGGAACATTCAAGGAGTATGCTGTTGAGTTGTAGAAAGTTGCTGTTAGGATTTTTTGAAAGACAGAAGCGCAAAATTTTGCAAATCATGTTTTTAAAACCTTTGAGGATCAACTCTCAGTTAGATAAACCCTAAAAAGGAGGGTTTAGATCATACTTTAATGCCATGAAATATGAAATTGAGAAATTGATGTCGACTAATTCACAAATTGAGGTCTCTCCCAGATCTCAATCAAGTAAATGCACAAAACCCACCAATCTACACTATAGGGTTGTAAAGAATGGTCTGATCAGATGGGCCACTAATTGAAAACGGAGGGGATCTCTCTCTCTCTCTCTCTCTCTCTCTCTGCACGTGGACATCACCAGGGAGGGGGGATACCTAGGGCTTGCCTATTCCCTTTGGGAATAGGATCTATTTATGAGGAGTAGCTCTAAGGTTTGGAGAAGCACTTGTTATGCTACTCCACCACCCTATGAACTTCAGTAATGCCCTACAACATAAAAAATCCATAATCATGCCTATCCCACACACCCAAATAGAGTTATGTACTTCTACCTTTCTGTGGCATCCAATGCAGGCCTTTAAAAATCCAATGCAAAGCTCTAAATTAGATATCAAAAGACCTGATTGTTGGATTTCCATCAAACTTGATAAAAACAAATCTATGGTGAAATAAACAATACAATGGTTAAAATTCATCTAAAATCTTTTGAAAACATATGATGATGCTAGAAAACTATTTTAAATTTGATAGAGCATCAAAGATGCAAGATCTAGCTACTAAACTTAGTTGCGGGCAACAAGTGGGTTCCTTTTTGAAGTACAACAGACCTCACTTGAAGCTTAACATGAGAACCCAATATCACTTGTGTGTGAGCCACTAATGTAGCATCAAAAGGTGTATTGAAGCCCCACATTAAGACTTCTGAAGTCCTTCTGCAATATCAAGTCTAAGGGCAAGTCTAAGCTGGTGGATGATCAAGTCAATCCAATCCAAGCATGGTGGGTACTCTTAGTTAGGAGACTTGACGTGATCCATCCAATATAGATGTTCAATTGAGTCTAGAACTATATCTCGATGAAGAAATGAACATCCATATTCCCATGTGTGTAGGACGATGGAAACTAGATGCTCGATGGTTGAGATAAGATCATAAAACTTATCATGGGTTGCCTTCCCCCATTGACATGGTCATGGAGAATTTTAGGTACTAGAGAATATGGAACATCAACTCTCTACTAGCCCATTTGAGCTGTTATGTCCCTTGCATTCTTTCCCCAAAGGCAAAGAGGAATTTCAAAAGAAATCCTTATAACCCATTAATTGTCTAATTTTCCAATCATAACTAACAATAAGGTACATAATAAAGTGGGTCGCTAATGACCTTGTTCATTTCACCAAAAGAGGTCACTAATGACCAAGTTCTAGTCATCAAAACAATCAATACCCTGTTCATTTCACCAGAAGAGGTGACTAATGACCAAGTTCCAGTCATAAAAAACCATCAAATGAGTCAAATTGACTTGAAAGGGCACGCATAACTCCAACAGTTGCTGGGCATGGTTTTTTCATAAACTCGCAATCTTACTAACCTCTCCTTGAATCGAGATTATCTTGCTCTTGCACTTTAGTTATGTATGTAGATGGACTACTTAAAACCCATTTGTGTACATAGTATAAAATCTGGATGGATTGTGAAATACCTTGAGTTTCCGCTAGATGTGTTTTGTGGAAATAAGATTAAATGGAAAAGTGGGCCATCACTGTCATCACATCATAGCCTTGTACCAGCTATTTGGAGTCAGCTAAAAGCAGGTCATGTATTTGTAAATTTTAAGCACATAAATGCTTATACATCCTTTGGTAGGCTGAAGATTTATCAGCCAATGCCATTAATTGTATAGATGTGAGTCATGTGACTGATCAGTATATTTCCACTATGCTTTTTGTTCATGTCTCCCTGTTCTTATAAAAAAGGTGTTTGAGGCTTGTTCTGCAAATTAATTGTCAGAGGTTTAGTAAGTTTATTTACTTGGCATGAAATGGTGATGCAGGCTGCAGGAAAGATTAGGGTGTGAGCCCTCTGATGAACAACTTGTCTCTTCCTTGCGGATGTCGCGTGCTGAATTACACTCCAAAATGATTGAATGTTCATTGGCGAGAGAGAGGCTAGCAATGAATAATGTCCGTCTAGTCATGTCCATCGCTCAAAAATATGACAACATGGGGGCTGAACTGGCTGACCTTGTTCAGGTGATACCTATTACCACTAACTCCGTCTCCAATGCATTTTGAACTTGTTCCTCTTTCTAGCCACACAGATTTTTGTAACTGGGTCCATCTCACGGGTAAATTCCTTTCTGAATATAGGGGGGTTTGATTGGATTACTGCGTGGGATAGAGAAATTTGATTCTTCAAAAGGGTACAAAATATCAACTTATGTATATTGGTGGATTCGTCAGGTGAGGCTATGGTTTCCTTAGTCATAGCAAACCAAATAAAAAAATATCTGCAGATGCTCAAGGATTATTATTATTATTATATATAATTATGTGATACGAAACAGATTCACATACATACTAGACAACGCTGTGAAATCACTATTTTAAAATTGTCGGATAGAAATGCTGAATTTCTCTTACAAGAAGTTATGACCATGCCAATATTAGGGTTAGTGAATTCAGAATGTCAACCATACTCTAATTTAATTAAATATGTCACCTGATTTATATGCTAAGAATGTAGTCACAATGTTCTGAGTTAGCAATTTCAGCTGGTCTTTCTAGAAGATTCTTATAATATATGCTTGATGATTTGCATTTCAAACACAGTTTTGTCAGTCATAAATCTAAACCACTAACGTTCAAGTTTCCGTCTCCTTTTATTGTTATAGCATGGAGACTTTAGCATGAATAATCCATTACTTGTGTTCCTCCTTTTCCTGGTTTTCCTTGTGTTTATCAAATTGCATGCTGAACAACTTTCAAATTACTACTACTTGTAATCCCTTCCATCTACAAATTTTGAAAGAGAAATGATCGCCTAAAATCGGTTGAATGTTATGGTGCTTTTACTTTGCATGTTTGTTTCTACTTTTGCCCTTTGAAATATGGGACATCGTTGGGGGAAAATCCCTGTAAAAATGGATTGTAGGTTATGTTAGCTCATGGCCGGTTGTACGTGATAAGTTCTCATTTTGAAGTACAATGGATGTACCAAGGAACTCTTTAAAGTTGATCAATAAAAATTTCTGTATGATGAAACTAGTAAACATAATCCTTTTGATTTAAATTATCTCATGCTACGTATGCCCATTTTCACTGCAAGCTTGTTTGGATTGTGGGAAAAGCAAAGAAAAGAAAAGAAAAGAAAAGAAAAAAGCGTAAAGATTATTCAATGATGGATTCCATTTTTGGGGGGTTTTGTTTGCATAGCAACTGGAAATCTCATGTTGCTCTCACAATAGTCACCTTGTAGTTTGTGCAAGAAAAATCGATTATAGAAAAGGCTAATGATTTCTATTTCCAATATAACCATTTCATTTGCTATCCAAACAATGTGAAAAGTTCAAATAATGGAAAGCCCTTGAGCTTTCTTTTCTTTTATTTTCCCACAATCCAAACAGGGCCTACCAATATAACTATTTGTAAACAGTTGAAAATTTTTAGTTGCAGGATCCTTCTAACTAGGTGCTGCTCCCACTTTGAATCGCACTTTGGATTCTCACTCCCATTCCCACTTCCCACTTCCCACCAATTCATACTTGTTTACATTTTGAAACAGATGCTTCCCCACTCCCACACTCGAATCTGTTGCCATTTCGCTTCATGCTTGCAACTATCTGAAAAATACTTGTTTAGTGGGACCCTTTGCTAGCACAGCCTAGGGCTTGGGAGTTGGGTCCAAATCCTCTCAGAACAATGATTAATTAGGAATGGTAAAATACTAGAACGTAATGTATTTTTTGTAGAAACCTAGAACGTAATGTTACCAATCATTTGCATTTGTTTTGTTGAGGTACCTACAGAAAGCCCAGAAAACTAGAAACAACAATTCATAACTCAATTTAATGATTGATTTTAATTACTGGTTACTTAATCTTGGTTTGCACTTACATTCTTCGAGACTGGGAAAAGCACAAAAGATAGGGCACATAAGTATATTCCGAAGCTCTATTAATTGGGAAAAGTCACCTGGTTTGTGCCATAATTTTAAAGTAAATGGATTGCAAAACAGGAAGGTTTGATGCGTGATATAAGTTTCATATATTCTTCCTTTGGCGAGGACTCCACATGTTAGAGATTGATCCAAGTAGCATATGACCATTGAAGCTTTCTATCCAAATTGGGGTGTATATTGCTCATTTAGTTGAAGCAAGAGATGGCCTTCTCAGTTGCTTTGACCCAACTTCTTCAACTATACTCTCAACAGAAGTTGTTCTCAAGAAGCCCCCACCCCACCCCACCCCCCAAAAAAGGAAAAGAAGGGAAAAAAGAAAAGAAAAGAAGAAGCATCTCTTCATTCCAAATTATCTAGACGACTTCAGAAATAGATGGCAACCATAGAAACGCAACTCTTGTGTCCAGCCTCACCCTGCCAAGCCCCGTCAGTAAGTCAAAAGGTTTTTTCACTAAACCTGCAAGTCTCATAGTAGTAAGAGCGATGTTGCTTCTGTCTTCATATGCATGCATGTTCTTTCCCATAAAATATCCTAGGGTGGGGTAATAATCTCGAAGTAAACAGATGGGCTTGTAGTGGAGGCCATAGAAAATTGTTGAAGAGGCTTGATTATTTCAGTTGTTGTGGTGCTCCAAACAAAATTGTAGGCTTAGACCTTTTTAAACCTTGGAGTGTCTTGTGTGGCCTTCTGTTTTGTTTATTACTATATTTGTTTGATGTGTTGTATAAATTCAAAACTCGTTTCATCAGAATTACATGAAACATTATGCCTCATCCAGCAATTTTACTGAACTTACTCTGATTCATGAGATACTTTGTTGCCAGGGTGTTTCAAAAGCTCTGGTTGAGAATTCCAGAACGCTAAGATTACCCTCACATTTGCATGAAAGGTTGAGCTTAATTCGGAATGCAAAGATTAGATTGGAAGAGAAAGGAATAACACCGTCCATAGATGTACGTCAACTGTTATTTTATTGCTGTTGACCACACACACACACACACAGGGTTTTGCTAATGTCCCCACCTTCATGGGGACATTAGCAATGTCCCTGAAGCTTTTAATGGCACACGGGGTAACCCATCATCGATCTAAATCATTCATTCATTCACACAACTAGGAGAAAGTCATGGTGTAAAAATCACACCAATCGGATGATCCTAAGCGTCCAATCAATATGATGGAAAACGGATAGCCAAGATTGAGCAGACAGACAATATTGCTCCAATTATCATCTTGAAACATCTACTATATCCTACTTTGTATTGCTTATGATTCTAAAGTAGCACTTTGCTTTGATGATTCTAAACATGTGATCTATGGCTCGTAAACAACGGATGATTGTAACAAATTGGCCCCATTCAAAGGGTTAGGAACATCGAATCAGCATGATTTTTGCACCATGCTTGCTCCCATTAGTACTATCGAATGAACCGTCCCGATCGATGATTGGATGCCGCACGTCATTCAAAAGATTTGGAGACGTTAGCAAAACCCAACTACTCACACACACACACACACACACACACTTCCTTTATCTTTTCTCTCTTTCCTGGTTGATATCTGCAAGTAACCAGTGCTTATGATGCCATCATGTTAACCTTAGTACTTTTGTGGAAGGCAAGATGCAGTTGCCTTGCTCGACATTTTTGTTCTTGACATTTTTGTTAAATATAATTTTGACACTACTCTCGTTTTCTACTTCGTATGAATTTTTTTTCCACCTCTAACGGCTAGGGGTGGAACTTGGGCAGGTCGGGTCGGGTTGAGGCTCAACCCAAGCCCAATCGACCTCAAGAGGATCCAACTTGCCACCAGACCCAACCCAAGGATCCCAACTCGAATTCATTTGTACTCAACCCTAAACCAGCCTAACCTAACTGGACCCAGCCTGACCCAAATAGATGTCACTATTCCCAACCTGACCTAACTCCACCTGAACTTGCTCGACCTGAACCCACCCTGATTTCAAATCAGGATGGAATTTTCCAACCCTAACTCGACGACCCTCACAACCCGACCCAACTGGACCTGAACTCGTGTTGGGCCAGTTGGTTTCGGGTTGACCTGAACTCAAGTTGCAGCCCTACCAGTGGCTTCTCTCATGGCAAATGCTAGAGCCATTAGGTACATCACCCTTCCCTAATATTAGATTCATTTGAGATTGAGATGTCACATGTTTGAGATGGTCACATGCCCCGGCTGGTAAATTAGGCTGCACAACTTTTATGTCTTGGGCTGTCAATGGGCCAGGGCCTGGGCCAAGCAAAATAAAAATTTTTAATTAGGGCTGGACCGACCAGTTCAAAATCCAGGCCAAAGCCAACCCAGGCCTGGGCTTACCTTTTCTATATAAGCAAAGATGAAATTCAATCTGACCTGCTGAAATAAATTATTGTTGATCATTTTCAGAAAATTGCAGAAAGCCTGAAAATGTCACAAAAGAAAGTCAGGAATGCTACAGAGGTATGAATTATTGAATTGTCTGCACTTATAACATTACTTTCTATTTATGATGTTGCTGGTGTTTCCATTCTCTTACTATAAAATGTCGAAAATACAGGCAATCAGCAAGGTCTTCTCTCTCGATAGGGAAGCCTTCCCTACACTAAATGGCCTTCCAGGAGAAACTCTTCATAGCGTACGTACAGCACTGTCTTTTAAAGTAGAAAGTTTGGACCATGCAGTGTTTTGCTATCTTTCTGTACGTTGTTAATCCAAAATCTTATTTCTTTCTATTTGCAGTACATTGCAGATAAAAATCTTGAGAACAACCCATGGCATGGATTTGATGAGTGGTCACTCAAGGTAAGAATCAATGCGCCTGAATGACGTTCCGAAAATGTTGTTGATTTTTTTTCTTCAGTTATTCTTGGAAGTTATCTTGATTGCTTTCAAAAGATGAGCAACAAGGCCCTCAGTACTCAAATAAAATCTTAGTTGTTGCATGGTTTCTTTCACAAGTTCTGGTATATCGCCTCAAGAAGTTGCTACTCCCACACCTGCGTGGAGCCTTTCCCATCCACATGCAGGCACACATGCCAATGTGGCACACATGCAGGATCTGAGATTTCCATTAGGTATGCAACACAGTTTAGATTTTCTGGCTTAAATAAGGTCATTTCACTCAGATGAACAACAGTTAACAAAAGAAATGCTTGGCTAAAACAAATTTTTCTAGCCATCCATTTGTTTTGTACACTTTGGCTGACTGTGGAACAGCCTGATTTTGATCTAAACAAGTGCAGCCGACCTGAATCGCTTAGATCTTGCACAAGTGTGCCATATTGGCATGTGTTCTTTTATGTGGATGGGCAGCGGTTCACTTGTGTGTGGGCTCAGCAAACCTGTTGTGTCAGTTCTCAATCTCCTTTAGTAGTTAAAAGTCTTATAAAATACCAAATTTCTTCTCATTTTCAGGATGAAGTGAACAAGCTTATCAGTACAACCCTGGGTGAAAGGGAGAGAGATATAATACGTCTTTACTATGGCCTGGATAAAGAATCTCATACATGGGAAGACATTAGTAGACAGTAAGTAGCTGAAGTTTTTGTCAACAATAAGTTTTTTTACCTCTTGATTTGTTTCAAATGATTCCATATTCCTGTTTTGTAAATTGTCACCTGTTTGTTGGCTTATTATAAAATCAATCATGGTCACGTATGTAACAACTTGATTTTGTACTTGGAAAAACTAGCCAACTTTACTCGAATTGATCAAGCTCTAGTGTTAACTTGGTTTTTCGAAATGTGAAATATCAAAAAATCAGTCTAGCACAAGCCTTCATACTTTAGAAAACGAATTCTCGAATTCTACCCATCTTTTGAGTAAACTTGGGGCTTAGGTCATCACCTGTCCAACTCGAGTTTTGACTTTTGAAACTTTGTCTGTACATATATAATGCATTAGTCATAAACCTTGATTTAGAAAAAAAAAAAAGAGGAGGAAAGATACAACCGTGAATTCATTTTTGATAGGTAACTGATTTTATTAAGAAAAGAGAATCTAACATGTGATTAGCAAAAGACATGAAACAAGAAGCCTAATCTATGGTATTGAGCTTCACCCAGTTGAACACCTCATCCAGCAATCTCCGCTTCAATGCTGACCC
This sequence comes from Magnolia changhungtana, assembly GCA_030180095.1. Taxonomy (NCBI): domain Eukaryota; kingdom Viridiplantae; phylum Streptophyta; class Magnoliopsida; order Magnoliales; family Magnoliaceae; genus Magnolia; species Magnolia changhungtana. The sequence continues at coordinate 881,811 of JASAUF010000485.1, forward strand.
TCACCCACCCCCAAAGGTGAAAGGCTCCAATTGTGTACGGCATTACTCGAAGACAAGGGACAAGGGAAGACGTCAAAGAATCATTCCCACACAGCTTTAGTGGAAATACAATGCATGATACGTTTCAAAAAGAAAAAATGAAAAGAAAACACGATGCATGAATAGGTGATCCAAGGACTCGCATCCCCCATACACATAATGCACACATTCAGAATGACCATGAGAATTGATATAATCATCCTTGAACACATGCATCTAGCATTTATTCATGTATGTGTGGGCTCAATTACTAGAAAAGAAGAAGAAGAAGAAGAAGAAGAAGAATAGAGTTTTTGCTGTCATATTACATGAGCTGATTGCTTTGACTGATATATGCTGTTTATCTCTAGGTTTGGCTTATCAAGAGAACGAGTTCGGCAAGTTGGGCTTGTTGCCATGGAGAAACTAAAACATGCAGCAAGGAGAAGAAGGTTGGAAGCCATGCTGGTGAAGCATTGATTTGGTATGTATTTTAACTCTGTAGACATTATGTAATGACTGTATATAAAGAAAGAAAAATGTGCATCTCCAATTTATTTGTCATCGGAAATAATTACAGAAGAAAAGAAGAATTTAGAGCGGGATTGGACCCTGAACCTTTGAGTGATGGGATTAGAAACACTAGTTAAGTGATTGTAAGATGAAATTTTTTGTGTATGATATGAAGAGAAATTCTAATCTCTAGATGGTCTAAATAAGTGGGCATGCCTGGATGAAGAACAATTGCAATTGAAATTCCTTGAGGTCTATTTGGCTGATACCCATTTATCATTCAAAATGATACCTGCGTGCAATATTGTAGCTGTCTAAAACAAATTGTTTTCCCACCAAAATGAGGTTGCAGTCTTTTTGTTGCTTGTTTCACGTGTGCCAATTGTTGGTACGTCTGTCGGATCAAAACCATCCACGATTTAGGTGGGCCATGCTAGTGCCACACATCCTGACCATTCGATGACCTAGCCGACTGGGCGCTGATGGAAAATGAGTAAGAATGGCGCCTGATGGATGGAAAATGAGTAAGAATGGCGCCTGATGGATGGAAAATGAGTAAGAATGGCTTTCTAGTGTCACCCAACCAGGCCCTTAACTTTCTAAAATGAGCCAGAAAGGGGCCACTTAAGCACGAAAAGTTGAAGCCTGTACAAGTTCATCCATGCTTATAGCCATTGGCGAGAACGTATGACATTTGTTGAGACCTACCCGACATGGAACCCATGAAACGGGGATCGAACCATCTTCAAAACTAGCTTTTAAGATGACTAAGTGATCCAGCGATGGAAGTTTCTGGTGTGACCACTGGACGAACAATCTGGATCACCAAGTTGATGGGATGCCTTGCACAAAACTTAGGATCTAGCCTCCCGAAACAAACCAGAATTATGGATAAAGTAATGAAATAAATCAAAGCATCAATCACACACCACACGAGATTTTTACGTGGAAAACCCTCAAAGAGGTAAAAACCACGGGACCTCGTCCAGATCAACAATCCACTATGAAGTAGAACGTTACAATCTTCTTCACTCACGCAGAGTAGATAAACAATAAGAGAAATAGAGAAAACGGAGAGATCTAACCGATTACGAGGACATAGAAGCGTTACCGAGATGTAGATTGCAAAGTAGAGAACCTCCACGAGCGGAACCTCCCTTCTATAAACTTCTCTCTCTCTTTCTCCCTCTCTCACCTTTGATAGCCCTAAACCCTTTTAAGAAATCCTTGCAAAGCTTTAGAAACCCTCTTGCTATTTTGTGATACCTAGAAAAAACCCTAGGCAACCCCTTTTATAGTTTTGGGAAACTCCTTTCCGCATCCCAGTTGCGAAAGGACTCAAATCCGCAGTTTCGCGCAAAATCGCGGAACAAACTGCGTAACCTTCGACTAGTCGAAGCATCCCTTCGACCAGTCGTAGGCCCCCTTCGACCAGTCCAAGCTACAGTAAAAAACAGCAAAATTACTCGCTGGACTTTGAGTCGAAGTTTTCGACTCGAACCTTCGACCGGTCGACACCAGCCTTCGACCAGTCGAGCAGGGCTCTCGACCGGTCGAAGATGGGTCAAAAATAACCCATCAAATCTCCCCCTTTTTGACCCAGGAGGGATCCACCTTCTTCAAGCCAGCCAGGTTTCTACAAACCTCAAACTTGCCCTTGAGCAAAGCCTTGGTCATCATGTCTGACCCATTATCGTCCGTGTGGACTTTCTCAAGCTGTAACACCTTCGTTCCAAAGTATCCCGATCCGGTGATACCGAATCTTTATGTGCTTCGACTTGGAATGCTGACTTGGATTCTTGCTCAAGTGTATAGCACTCTGACTATCGCAATAGACCACGTGCTCCTCCTGCTTTAGGCTAAGTTCTGTAGGAACCTCTTCATCCAAAGCATCTCTTTACATGCTTCGTGATCGCAATGTATTCGGCCTCTGCCGTCGACAATGCTACGACCTTCGTAGGCTTGCTCCGCCAAGAAACCGCTCCCCGCAAACGTGAACATGAACCCGATGTAGACTTCCTGGAGTCATGTCACCCGCCATATCTCGCATCTGTGTAGCCCTCTAACACAGTTTACCGTCACCATAGCATAGGCTCAACCTGGATGAGCCTCTTAGATACCGTAGTATCCATTTCACCGCTGCCCAATGTTCTTTGCCAGGATTGGCAAGATACCGGCTGACTACACCAACCGCATATGCTATGTCTGGGCGTGTACACACCATAACATACATCAAACTTCCTACGGTGACGTGTATGGTATTTTCTCGCATCTCTTCCACCTCTGCCTTCGTCTTGGGTCACCGTCTCGTCGCTCAATCAAGTGATCATCTAGTGGAGAGATCGACCGGCCATTTGCATTCATATTGAACCGCTCTAGGACTTTCTCAATATACCGCTCTTGTGATGCCCAAAGTTTCTCGTCGCTTCGTCACGGGTTATCTCCATTCCTAGATCTGTCGTACAGCCTGGGCCCAAGTCTTTCATCACAAAAGACTTGCCCAACTCTGTTTTTCACCTGTCAATCTTCTTGATGTCTTTTCCCATGATGAGCATGTCATCAACGTATAATAGCAGAACTAAGAAATCACCATCCGAGAACTGCGTGGTGAACACACGGTGGTCCGACTCGGATTCTGTCATACCCATGTTTCAACATAAACGAGTCGAACTTCTTGTACCATTGCCGTGGAGGCTTGTTTCACCCATACAAGCTCTTCCTCACCTACACACCATATGTTCCTTGCCCTTGACTTGAACCCCTCCTGGTTGGTGCATGTAGATCTCTTCTTCCAGTCACCATGGAGAAAGGCAGTTTTAACATCTAACTGCTCTATCTCCAGATCCATGCTAGCCGCCAACCCAAGCAACACCCGTATGGATGTCATCTTCACCACTGGTGAGAATATCTCCTCGAAGTCTATGCCTTTTCTCTAACCAAACCCTTTCACCACAAGTCCGGCCTTGAACCTCGTCTCCGTGAATTTTCGCTCAATCTTCTTTCGAACACCCACTTGTTGCTCAGAGCTTTCTTGCCCTTGGCGGCTTTCACCATATCATAGGTGTGGTTCTTATGCAAGGATTCCATCTCCTCTTGCATAGCTTTCAACCACTCCCCCTTATGCGTCGTCGGCCAGGGCCTCCGAATAATCTTCGGCTCTCCCCCATCGGTTAGCATAATGTACTCATGCGGCGAGTACCTCTTGGACTACTGTCGTCCCTAGATGACCTCCTCACCTGTGGCTCAACAGTGGATCAAGTGGGGTTGCTCCCCCGGTCCATCTTCCGAAGGAACTCCCTCGTCCTCTCGCACTCACAGTACTCCCCGTCATCGCACCATGGGAGGAGTAATCGGATCCATGTCCTCTAGCTCACCCGAACCAGGCCGGTTCTTCTCGGCTTACCAATGTCTTCGATACACCGATCTTCAAAGAAAACCACATCTCTGCTCCCGACGAGCTTCTTCTCGGTCGGATCCCATAACCTCGTAACCTAATTTTTCATCACCGCACCCTAAGAACACACACTGCTCGATCTTCATATCGAGCTTGGACCTCTCGTCCTTTGCAGTACGTGAACGGATGTCCGCATCCAAACACCCCGAGATGACCGTACGATGGATCTGTCCAGCCCACACCTTCTCGGTACTTCTCCATTCAACGGGCCGATGGAGACACGTTTATCAAATACACCGCCGTGCGCATTGTTTCTCCCCCGTAACGTCTTGGGCAACTTCGCATGGGATAACATGCATCCGATTCTCTCAACAATGGTGCGATTCATTCGCTCGCCTACACCATTATTTGAGGGTCTTGGGAACGATCTGTTCATGCCGTATACCCTGGGACTTGCAATACTCATGAAAGTCGCTAATGTATTCACCACCATTGTCAGTGCGGATGCACTTCAATGGTCTACCTGTCTCTCTCTCGACCATAACATGAAACAATTTAAACACACCAAAGACCTCGTCCTTGAATTTCAAAGCATAAACCCAAACCCTCCTAGATGCATCATCTATAAAAGTAACAAAATACAATGCCCCACCCAAGGTTTTTGTCCTCATAGGACCACAAACATCAGAATAAACCAAATCTAATGCATGCACTTTATTAACATGAGAAGCAGTTTTTATGAATGAAACTTTATGCTGTTTCCCTGATAAACAATCAAGACAGGTTTTGAGAGGCATACCTGTCACGTCTGGAAGGAGCCGCTTCCGCTAGTAGTGAAGCCCTTTTTCACTCATGTGGCCTAGACGCTGTGCCACATGTCAATAGTTGAATCTTTGTGCGTTCAATCCACCCTTGCACATACTGACACTTGCCTTGTACAGGGTGCAACACTTCTTTCCTCTAGCCACGATCAATGAACCCTTGATGAGCTTCCATCGCCCACCAAAGAAACCGGCTTTCATAGCCATCATCATCCAAACCTTCCGTCGACATCAAGTTGAGGCGAAGGTCTGGGATATGCCTCACATCCCTGAGAACCAATGTGCAGCCCACATCGGTCTTCACACAAATATTACCGACTCCCACGATCTTTGATACGCCATAATTTCCCATCTTCACAGTCCCATAGTCACCTGACTTGAGCTTGTGAAGGAGTTCTGTGTGGAGTCGCATGAAAGAAGCTCCCGAGTCTATCACCGGTCGGTGCCCGACTCGTAGCCATGAGACATACATCATGATCTACAAAAAGAATAAGTACCATGTCACCATCTGAAGCGACCGCAGTGGAATCTGATTCATCTTCCTTCCCTTTTCCTTTCTTGTCATTCTTCTTACCACGACATTCATGCTTGTAGTGGCCCTTCTTGCCACAATTCCAACATTCAACATCTTTTCTGTTACTCGACTTGCCTCTTGATTTATCTCGGGCCTTCCCGCCCTTCTGTTCTTTCCTCTCCCCGTTCCCGTGTCACAAGAGCCTCTTCTTTGTGTAGACCTCGAGACTTCCTCCTTGTCTCCTCATTGAAGAGACAACCGGTTACCTGTTCCATGGATATCTTTCCGTCCGGCGCGGAGTTACTTAGAGACACCACCAATGTCTCCCAACCGTCGTGCAATGAACTAAGCAATAGTAAAGCCGCAATTCATCATCCGGGACCATCTTCATAGAGGTGAGTTGGTTCACTATATCCGACCTCATTCATATGCTCGGCCACGTAACCACCATCCTTGAACTTGAGATTCACAAGTCGCCTTATAAGAAATATCTTATTACCTACTGTCTTCCTCTCATTGACCCTTGTAATTTTAGCCATAGCTTTTACCGGTGAGGTTTCCGTAGACACATGGTGGAACACAGAATCATCCAACCATTGTCTAATAAACCCCACCGCCTTTTCGGTCCATCTTCTTCCAATCATCATCATCATATCCTGGATTTTTCTTTGATATGCCGAGATTGGAGAATATAGTCCCTTGCAATAAAGCAAGTCCTCCATCTTAGCCTTCCATATGGTCCAGTTAGAACCATTGAGGCTGATCATCCTTGAGCCACCTTCCATAATTCAAACCGATCCTACCCGTTCAATGAACTTAGCTCTGATACCACTTTGATGGGATGCCTTGCACAAAACTTAGGATCTAGCCTCCCGAAACAAACCAGAATTATGGATAAAGCAATGAAATAAATCAAAGCATCAATCACACACCACACAAGAGATTTTTACGTGGAAAACCCTCAAAGAGGTAAAAACCACGGGACCTCGTCCAGATCAACAATCCACTATGAAGTAGAACGTTACAATCTTCTTCACTCACGCAGGAGTGGATAAACAATAAGAGAAATAGAGAAAACGGAGAGATCTAACCGATTACGAGGACATAGAAGCGCTGAGATGTAGATTGCAAAGTAAAGAACCTCCACGAGCAAAACCTCCCTTCTATAAGCTTCCTCTCTCTCTTTCTCCCTCTCTCTCACCTTTGATAGCCCTAAACCCTTTAGCAAATCCCTTGCAAAGCTTTAGGAAACCCTCTTGCTATTTTGTGATACCTAAAAAAATCTTAGGCAACCCCTTTTATAGTTTTGGGAAACTCCTTTCCGCATCCTGAGTTGCGAAAGGACTCAAATCGCGGTTAGCGCAAAATCGCGGAACAAATGCGTAACCTTCGACTAGTCGAAGCATCCCTTCGACCGGTCGTAGGTCTCTTCAACCGGTCGAAGGTTCCTTCGACTACCCAAGCTAAGAAAAACAGCAAAATTACTCGCTGGACTTTGAGTCGAAGTTTTCGACTCGAACCTTCGACCGGTTGACACCAGCCTTCGACCAGTCGAGCAGGTCTCTCGACCGGTCAAAGATGGGTCAAAAATAACCCATCACAAGTTTTGGGCCACACATGCATGGAATGATGGCCTGAACAAAGCACGGCACTAGCCCAAGCATAGAAATAAAAGCTAGCAATGCACATTTTAGAAGTTTGGAAAGTTGAAGTTTGATTGAATGTGAGATATTGGAGGAAACAAAACCGTTGCTGCCAACCCACAAAAGCGGTTTGGTTTCCTCCAATTCTCACTTCCAATCTCCCACACTGATGCATTGAAGAAATGAACTGGGCCATCTACACTATTTATAATCCCCTTCATGCACTGCACGTGAAAATGCAAATGCTGTGATATTCCACAATGCATTTGGTGTGCATGGCCATAACCTCTCTTGTACACTGAACAAGGTGAAGATTCACTCTCTGATTTCCACGAAAGGAGGTCCATCAGTGCATATTTGTACACAATTGTCCACAAATCAGAGGTTGGGTTGCGCTACCAATCTGATTTTCTAACTCTTGACTTAGAGACCGTGAGTCCCATAATCTAGTCAGTTTAATTTAAATTAATGTGTGTACAATTTCTGAATGCCCGTGTATTAAGCATCACTCTAAGCTAGAGTATCCAGTAATTCCCCTTCATTGACGCCCAAATTTGATCCATGGGGCCCACAGTGCTGTGTGCAACATCTTTTCCGTCCATCATGTCTTTGCAACTATTATTCATGTCGTGTGTAGCATGTCATTGGAAAGCTACTGACAAGCTTTATGCCTTGGCTAACTACCTAATATTCATTGGCTCCTAAATGACTTTGCAAAATTCAATTATTTTAGGAATAAAATTAGAGTTTTTAAGTTGAAATTTACTATTTTCTCTATTTACATTTTTTAATATTTTTACTTATTTAAAGTCAAATTAAAAAAACTAGTCCTTTTTTGCTTATCTAAGCACATCGAATACGTATGTAACACTTCACTTAATAATATCTATTTTATGCCTTAAGTTTAAGGGCTAAGGGCTACGATTAAGAAAAAGTCAATAATCTCCTCTTTCTCCACGCGCTGGTGTGTTAACGCAGAAGCCCACCATTCGAAACTTCCTAAGACGCACGTGATGATACATCCCATCCAATTCGTTCATAAGGTGATCGCCACAGGGATGAAGCAATGTTAGTTTCCTCACCCAGCTTTTCCCGGTGATATGACCCACATGAGATCTGGACCAGGATCGGATTAGGTGAGACCCGGGATCAACCGAGGTGGGTGGGACCTCTGACTGCGGGGCTCACAGTGATGTACGTGCCTTAAATCCACAATCCAAATGTTTGAAAGCCCATTTTATGGGGCTACAGGAACGTTTATTTGCCATTCAACCTGTTGATAAGGTCACAAAGATCTGGATGAAGAGACCACACAAATATCAGCTTATCCAAAACTTAAGTGGCTACGGGACGTTTTTAATGGTCAATTACCACTGTTTCCTGTGTTATGGTCCACCTGAGATTTGGATCATGCCCTAGAATGAGCTTTCATGGACGGCGTGGGTGTAGTCGCATACATCACAGTAGGACTCACGATCAAGGGTCCCACCCACATCAGTAGATCCGGGGACTCCCCTAATCCTTTCCCATATGGACCCATCTAATTTTTTAGCCCACATCTTAACACCAGCTTACACAAAATTATGGAGTGAGTGGATGTCACACATAGCACGGTGGTCCCACTGCTCTTCCTGTTCAATCTTCCTCTCTACAACACTGTACCAGGGGGCCACTGTCGCCACCGTAGGCCCAGGCGTTGAGATGGCCCAATGCTTTAAACCGTTCATATAGTCTTTACCATCACAAATAAGATAATGTACCTAGCTACGTGATGTCTATACTCTGTTGGGCCCACCATGACGTATGTATTTTATCTAGGCCTTTCATCCATTTTGACAACTCATTTCAGAACACGAGCCCAAAATTGAAGCATATCCAATGCTCAGGTGGACCACACCAGTGGGGATTGAATGCTAATTGTTGAAAAGTTTTTGAGGTTACATAAGTTTTGGATCAAGTTGATATTTGTGTTTTCCTACACCCACTTCAGTATGACTTTATGAACAAGTTGGATGACAAATAGACATCACTTGAGGTCCTAGGAAGGTTTCAACGGTGGAGATCATTATTTCCATTGTTTCCTGTGGTGTGGTTCAATTGACCTTTGAGTACAGAAAAATAAAAATAAAAAATGAATGGTTGGTACGATAAAACACATACATCACGGTGGGCTCCATGGAGTCCAGTCACCATTTAGCCACGTGATGCTAGGGTCACCACTGGAAGTAGATTTCCTGCAAATCTTATTGGAAGCTAGGTGGGGCCCACCGTGATGTTTGTGAGAAATCTAACATGTTTATTTGTTTTTCCAAAATTAGGACATGGGCTAAAAAAAATATGATACAGATCCAAAACTCAAGTGAGCCACTTGCAATAAAAGGATTGCACTTCCACTGTTGAAACCTTGTAGAGTTACAAAAGTTTTCAACTTTTGTATCTTCACCTCTTTCATAATAGGAATGATATTGTGAACGGTATGGATGAAATATAAACATCATGGTGGTAAAGGTTTTAATGATAGGTGTTGACGTCAAAATCTGGCCGGCTCTCCTTCAGACCTCGTCCGCTTGGTGGGATCACCGAGCGTTAAACCTACACGCTAACAATGAACAAAGGAGACCCTGGCTAGGCTGGGGGACCCTCCGATGCCTAAGTTAGGATACAGGAATCTGAGTCTAATTGAAGAGTTGAGAGTATTCGATATTGCGTGCTTGTAGATATGGAATGATGGACCATTTATACCTAACGGCTGAATGGTCTTGCTCCGACAATCTCGGCACAATCAGGGGGATTCCCGGATTGTGGAAATATGGTACGCGATCTGTAAATCATGCGGCGTGCCAAGCGTGTAATATATATAACTGGCTGAAGTTTTCGACCACATATAGTCGTGGCAGTTGCCTTATTTGGTGCATGAAGCCCGGATGCTTGCTCGATTCAGCTCGTTTACGTAATTATCCTTTCACGATTCATTAGACTCAAACGATGCATAGGCCCGAACTGATATTTCGGATGTGACCCGAGACGAAAGCTTCGCTATAGATGAGGTCGGGCTTTGTATCCGATCGGATAGCAGAGTCTATCTCGACCTACAGTCTTGAAGTGAAGGCCTTTCGAACGTTATGCCTCTACGGAATGCTTCAAGTTGGATCAGACAAATGAGGCCTCGGGCGTCGAGGATGCTAGTCGGCTCAGTCTGGCGCTCCGTACTCGGACCTTAAGCGGGCTCGGATCTTCCCATAACAGTAGACATTTATCAACCTACGTTTTCGTATTGTGTGTTTCATTTGAGTTTTAGATTTGCATAATTTTTTAGCTTGGCTTATATAACATGATCTAAAAAAAGGATCAACGTAGTATATTTCCTTTAAACATTAGGGTGACCCCAGCCTAGCTTCCGGTCGCAGAAGGCTTTTGCAGGGAATCCGCGTCCCATCCAACTGAGGCTGGATTATAGTAGAGGGGCGCGGCTTGGGTGGATTCCCGGATCCACAGAGGTGGGTGGGGCCACTGACCAGAAAGACCACAAAAGTACATGCATGTACAAGCGGACGATTTATGAACGTTTCTCCAAAATCTCATTAGTTAAACCGTCTGTTTTGCAGGCTACTGATAAAATGGTTAAGACTGTCCATCGGTGAATTTTATTTTATTTTTCTGAGGCATGGGCCATCCGTCATGAACCTACCTGATCAATGGTCTGGATCGTGGAATACTACGCCCCACTTTGGATTAGCTACGGGCCACCACCGAAAATCACCAACTTGCTAGTGGATATCTAAAAGAGTGAAGAGTAACTAAGTAGTAAGCTTATGAAGGGCAAGGCTATAAGAAGCTTGCTCCACTCCACCCCAAATCATCGGTTTTTCATCTGATCTCATGTGTTACTCCTAAGTGAATGGTCAGGAGAAGAGCCAGAGATCTGATGAGTCCATAGGTTTGTCTGTGCGTTTACTTAGGTCTGTATCTCTCATAGAACCTTTTTCATCAGGTGTGGATTGAATGGAACATATAAAAATCAACGTGATCCAAAACTCTTGTGAACTTTAAGAGTTCTAATGTATAATTTTACATTATCCCATTGATGAGGCCCTCGCGATTTCTTTTTATCTGGCTGATTTTCTGTTTGTACGGTGAGAATGATAGTTCTCACCTGATGGATGGAGTGGATTTCACATACACAACATGGTGGGCCTCATACAGCTCTGCGTAGAACAAATGGTAGATGTCTTGTCTCAGAACTGACACGTGTCCTAAGTCAACATGATGTTTATTTGAGATTGAACCTGTTTATAAGTTAACACAGACATGGAATAAGGAAAAACAAAAATATCAGCTTGATCAAAAACTGCCCAAAGAAGTTTTTAATGGTAGGCGTTCAATCCCCACTGTTTTCTGTGGTGGGGTCCACATGAGATTTGGATCTGTCTCATTCTTTTTCTAATTCCTTAAAATATTCTCTCCAAATGGATGAACGGTGGGGATAAAACACATACATCATGGTGGGGACCACAGAAAGTGATGACGTCACTTCAGAAGTAGGATACTCGCTACTGTCGAGTTCAGTAGCGAATCCGCGTCCAGAACGGAGGCATTTTACTCCTCTATTATGCTTCTACCACTGTCTGATACTGATGATCCTTACCGCTCATCTGGAGGATCCCATCAAAGGTGGAAGCGGATTGGCTACTCCTCTCTGTGGGCTCCATCATAATCTATGTGTTTCATCCATTCCGTTCATCCATTTTTAAAGATCATTTTAGCATTTGATCCCAAAAATGAGGGGATATAATTCTCAGGTTGACCACACCACAGGAAAACAATATTGATTGGATATCCATCATTAAAATCCTTCTAAGGCCCACTGTACTGTTTATTTGACATCTAATCTGTTGATTAGGTCATACAAGCCTAGATTATGGGAAAAAACAAAAATCAGCTTGATCCAAAACTTTTATGGCCCCCAAAAGGTTTTTAATGGTCAACGCTCATTCAACACTTTTTCCTGTAATGTGGTCCACTTGAGATTGGGATATACCTAATTTTTTACTTTACTTCATAAAATGATCTGGAAAAATAGATGGACGGCATGGATGAAACACACACATCATGGTGGGGCCCACAGATCACCGACCACCAGCCATTGGCTAGTGGCAGGGGGAGTAGCCAATCCGTTTTTATCATAGGTGGGCCACATGTAAAAAAGCTCCCTGACAATCGACAGTTGTAAGTCAGAACAGCGAGCTTCTATGATACGTGAGATATATAGTCTCAGCGGCAGTCGGACTGTGTGGATGAACGGCGAGGATCATCAGGTTGTGAGGCAGAAAGGGCGACGTGGCTGGTAGTCGGTGCTCTGTGGATGAACGGCAACGAATTGGCCACTCCCCCGACACCAGCCCCGTGGCTGGTGGTCGGTGCTCTGTGGGACCCACAATGATGTATGTGTTTCATCCTTTCCGTTCATCCATTTTTACAGATCATTTTATGGCTTGATCCCAAAAATGAGAGGTATATAAATCTCAGGTGGACCACACCACATGAAAACATTATTGATTGGACATCCATCATTAAAATCCTCCTAAGGCCCAAAGTACTGTTTATTTGACATCCAATTGGTTGATTAGGTCATACAGCCCCAGATGAAGGGAAAAAACAAAAATAAGCTTGATACAAAACTTTTATGGCCCCAAAATGTTTTTTAAAGGTCAACGCTCATTCAAAACTGTTTCCTGTAATGTGGTCCACTTAAGATTGGGATATAACTCATTTTTTTTCTCAGATCGTAAAATGATCTGTTAAAACAGATGGACGGCATGGATGAAGCACATACATCATGGTGGGTCCCACGGAGCACCGACCATCAGCCATTGGTGTCAGGGGGAGTAGCCAATCCGATTCCGAGCCTTCCCACTATTTATACCTTACAAACAGGGTAATGTCCCCAAACGCATTCAAAATTTGAAATTAGAGAGAGAGAGAGAGAGAGAGAGAGAGAGAGAGAGATGGCTTCTAGAGATATCAAGGGTTTCTACAGGGAGAGGAAGAGCGGGAACGCATCAGCGAGCAAGAAATCATCAAGATCGAAGGCCGCCAAAGCAGGCGTGAGCTTGGGTTCGGACCCAGCTCAGTCACCGGCCCTCGTCTCTCACTCCTTCGATCTTCAAGGTCTCTCTCTTGCTTCCTTGCCATCTGCTTCCATCTCTCATAATCACTCACATGATGTATTCACGGCATCCGGCCCGTTCATCAGATGGGTCGCGTCACGTTATCACTAAAGGCCCAAAAATTAGCCCAAGCGGGCCACAGCACAAGCGACAAGTTGAGAGGGGATGGCTACCCTTGATTTGCGTTGGGGGGTTGTGTCCTGTATACAGAATACAGGCCGTCCAGATCCTTCATCTGCCCTGGATGAATGGTCTGGAGAAAAATCAGGATGTTCTGCACCTCAGGTCCGACCTGGTGAGAATCGAGGGTGGACGCCCTATCCCACCTTGTTCCCTGTGCTTTGTTATTAATCGAAGCTGATTTTTGGGCCCTTAACGGTACCACGGGAGTCACCTCTAGATATTCGTGTGTGTGTGTGTGTGTGTGTGTGTGTGTGTGTGTGTGTGTCATTCAGACTATTATCATCCAAGGGTTTCTGTAAAACTCTCTCTCTCTCTCTCTCTCTCTCTCTCTCTCTCTCTCTCTCTCTCTCTCTCTCTCTTGTTTGGACAAAAGAGAAAAAAAAAAAAAAAAAAAAAAAGAAAGAAAAAAAGAAAGGAATTTCTTGTTTGAATCACATTGTCATGTGTGGCACATTGGCACACGAGGGCTGCTTTAAGATGGATGCAAGCACACGTGGCATGGTGGCATGTATGGCACATGTGGAGCACTTAAAGATGGACGGCGGCACATGTGGTACATTTGTACATGTAGAGTGGTTCAAGATGAGGGTGGTACATGTAGCACATTGACACATGGGACACTTGAAGATGGGTGGTGGCACATTTTGCATATGAGCACGTTCGCACATGTATGGTTGTCTAAGATGGATGTGGCACTTGTAGCACGTTGGGCATTTGCATGTGGGGCATTTGAAGATGGTCAGTGGCACATGCTGTACATGTCACGAATGGGCACATGTAGCATGTTTGCAGCACTTAAAGATGAACAGCGGCCATGTGGCACATTGGCACATTGGCACATGTGGGGCATTTGAAGATGAAGGTCGCACATTGGGATGTTTCGCACATTGACACGTGGAGCACTAAAAGATGGGCAGTGTCATATGTTGCAATGTGACACATGTATGGCACTTTGAGATGGATGGCAAATGGGGCCACATGTGTGGCACTTGAAAACGGATGGTTCCACATGTGGGGCACTTAGAAGATAGGTAGAGGCACCCTTGTTTACTGTGTGGGCCACTTCATAAGGGAGGGGCCATTTTCTTTACCTCATTTTCTTGGAAATAATGTTTCTTAAGTATGGGGCAAGGAAATTAAAGAGGGGACATTTTTCAGGTAATGGAGAGAAATGAAAACAGTGTTTTCAGGAAATTTACAAAAACAAATAATAGAAAAGCCGTTTTCATGAAAACAACATTTCATGAATTTACATTTCAATGAATCCAAACAGGCCCTTATGAAATATGAAATCATCATCATCATCATTTAAGCCTCAACCCAACTGATTGGGGTCGGCTTATGAAATATATAAATCTCAGTTTTATAAATTCTCAGCCAAGTTGTGGTGATAGTTCACCACCATTTCCTTTAAATGGCAGTGAATGGTTAGCAGTATGCGTTGTTGGGTCCATATGCATGGGACATTGCCCCGAAAATCACACTGATCAAAGGGTCTTGGCCGTTCAATCCATGAATAACAAATGGATGGTGAAACTTTAAATGGTGGCAGATCCAAAGTCCAATGGGTAAAATCAGATGTCTGGGACTGTCTTTCAAAAAAAAGTCCAATGGGTGAAATAAGATGTTCAGGATTGTCATTGTTGGTCCATTGTGTGTGGAGCACCGCCTGAAAATTACACTTTGAATAGTCCCAACCATGGTATCCCAAAGAGGTCTGTTACATGACAGTAACAGTGGTAACCTTTGCTTATTGTGGCATCAAATCAAATGGATAGGGAAAATAAAGTGGTAATTGGTTCAAATTTCATCAGGTAAAATAAGATGCTCAAGATTATTGGATTGCTGTGAGTCTTAGGCTGCGATTCATCCACAATGTGTTTCATGATTCGGAGAGTCAGGATTGCTTTGCATGCGTAACATATACAGTGGATGAATGACCACAACTTCATGCACAACTATTAGCATAGTCTAGCCTTATAAATGTTTGAGTTCCTAATTCTTATTTTTTTTAATTATATGCTCCTAGAAGCTAAAATAATAAGAAGGGTGACATTTTCTGCCATAAGTGGGTATGTGTTTATGTTGGCTATGATGCTACATAGTGTGTTTCTGTTAAACAGCTTTTGTAGTTGGGTTTGAAACATTTTCATTTAGAAGTGGTCTATTATGTGGAGGAATCTTGCGTTTTTTCAATACCATGTCAGAATGGTGGGTCTAGGCTGGAGTTGAGTGCTAGTTTGCATTCCATGTATACATTAAAAAAAAAAAAAAAAATCATGCCTGTGTGACTTAAAATGTGAAGTGCTTTTATGACAAACAAACACATTTTGTTTTCTTCATTCCTTGTGCAATCATTGGATTTACAATTTCAAGTATCAACACAATTTCTTCTACTAGAAGTCCCTTTTCTTTCTTTGTCTTCAACCACAAACAACGTAGTTGCGAATTTTCTCACACTTGCATTTCATCATCATCAGTAGTATATGGAAGTGTATATTGTTTTTTGGGCTTTGCCAATGTTGTGGGGACGTTAGTAAATTTCCCAAACCTTTTGAGTAACATGTGGGATGCCCAATCATCAATTTGAACCGTCCATTCTTTTATACAACTAGTGACAAGGCATGGTACAAAAGTCGTTCCAATTGGATGATCTTAATCAGATGATCAATAGCATGGAAAATGGACTGGCAAGATTCAGTGGAGGTCCAATCATTATCTTGAACCATGTATCTGATAGATCCCACTTTGTATTGCTTATGATTCCAAAGTAGCACATTTGTTTGATGATTCTAATCATGCAATCTAGGGCACATAAAAAAAACAAATGGTTGTAACAAATTAGCCTCATTCATAGGGTTAGGATTGGGCATCCCATGTCATTCAGAAGGTTTGGGTAGGGACTTCAGCAAAACCCACATCTTTATGGCTTACTTTAACCATTTCTTTTTTATGCTTCAACAATGTTGGCCAGTTTCCATTATTATGTTATTGACAAATTAGGTCTCATTATCCCTTTCTTCATATGGAAATGGATGTGATGAAAGCAGATCTATGAGCATGCACATAAGTTAGTATGATTTGCTATGGTTAAAAAAATGAATATGAGCTGGATTTCTCGCCAGTCTTGAAAGGGAACTTAGGAACATGAAATTTTAACACTTGCCCTACCTTAATGAAATGTAATCTATAAAAAGAATTCAAGAATACAGACATTATTCAATGATTCATTTGCTCATCTCCTAAGTGTCACCCTTTGCTATTCTTTCTTCATATGGTGCATTTGGGCATGTTCCCAAATGATACATGTTTTGTGAGGTGTGGAACAGAACCCACAGTCAGCAGCACGCTTCTGCTTTTCTATTATTCCCACCCTAAATCACAAGCCAGATCTTACTTTAATTTGGTGATGGTGCATCCTTTCCAATTTGATTCCTTGAGAGCAACACCCATCTCGGATCCTTACTCTTGCTCGGGTGGTAGACTCTCGGGAGTTTCAACACCCGGTCAAGGGTTCGAGTATCCATAAGTGGTGAAATTCCACTAGGGTGAGTGTGTGTGGGGTGTGTGCGTGTGTGTAAGATAAATAAATAAATAAATAAATAAAACACCCATCTGTCTTTTCCCACAATAACAATGCATGGGTTCTATCAAGTAGAGGCAGCTAAAGGAAAATTTATACTGTAAGTCTGTAACTACTATCATATAGTTGGGATGTATAAGCAAATCAGTTGGCTGTGGTACTGTGGCTATACCAATTCTTAAGCCATCTTGTCATAATGGTAAAAAATAGTTCAAATGATGCTGGACAGCTTGAAGGATAAGGGCTTATATGGATTTTGAAATCCTTTATTTACATCATGTCTTAGAAGTCACCTTGAGAAAACAGGCTTGTTGCAAAATACGAGTTTTAGCCATGCAAAGAGTTCTTCAGTTCTGAACAAGGTTTTAAATCGGTGTATCATGATCATATCATTCACCACTGAACTGATACGGCCTGTATTGCCCCATATTGTGCTTTTTGGGAAGACACAGACGATGCTTTAAACCTTGGTTCTGAAATCCTGTTGGATGTTGATGCATATGAAACCTTGGTTCTGAAGTCATGTTGGATGTCGATGCGTATGCAGAAAATGCCAAAAAGAAAAGTCATGTTCTCTCTCTCTGGTGTGGTGTGGTGTTTATTCAATTTTGAAAGAATATATATATTTATATCCAACTGAGAAAATATATATTTGTTATCAAGCACAGTTCATTTCCTTTGCACTCCTGTTTTCAGATATCTCAACTGAAGACTTTTGGCTCCTGTTGGTAGGTGATTATGAAAAGCATGAGGAGGTATTGCGACAGTTTGACTTGAACATGGCTTATGGGCCATGCCTTGGACTTAGTAGAATGGAACGATGGGAGCGTGCCAACAATCTTGGCTTGAACCCCCCAAAAGATGTGGAAAGTCTGTTGAAAGGAGGTAATGTGGCGATGGTGTGCCTGTGGGATGGCCGCATTTAGTCAAAAAAAAAAAAGAAGAAGAAAAAGTCTAGAGAAGTCTGTTTCTAATGAAGGTACAGGTACCTGCTGTACTGTTGGGAAGAACCTTTGTATAACGTTTTCTGGATTATACTATGCTTTTGTTATTGCTTTTTTTTTTTTTTTTTTTTGTAGAGGTAGAGTATATTTGGTATTGATAAAAGATTGCCATATGGGTCCGGTATTTAGGTGGGCCACACACATACTTTGAGTCCATTTTCTTTTATGGTTTGGCCACCTGATGAATGGATCTCTCTTTTCTTTCTCACCTAATAATCTTCAAGGTGTGGTCCGCCAATGGGTTGCACATGCCTTGAAGATCATTGGGTGAGAAAGAAAACATGCATGGCTATCTTGAGTTTTAACTCAAAATGAACGAGTAGTTGGATTTTGGATTGTTTCAAAATGTACGGCTATCTCGTGGGAGGACTGTTTCAATCCTTCTCTCCTCATGCCAACGTAGAATGTGGGTGTGAGGTAGGACTGTTCATCACCTGGGGCCTGCCACGCATGTTCCCGTGGCCCAAAAATCAGGCTAGTCTTGTCTGTGTGGGTTAGATGTCTATCTGCTGTCATTTCTTAGCTGCTTGCTTGTTTTATATGAGGCCCACGTGATGAGTGGACTGGCCTGATTTCTGTCCGAGATAAGGATGTTGTATGTATTGGTGTGTGGACTGTGGAGTGCCAACCATGATATGGAAATCCTGGGTCGTAACTGATAACAAGCTGCATGAAAACATTGCCGATTCTAACTTCAATGACTTGATTTATAAATCAAGATAACCCCATTTGTTGGTGTAGACATTGATTCTTGTTGGAGCAAGGTTTGAACTATTTTGTTTCAATTGATAGCCACTCGGTCCCAATTCAGAGATGGTCTAAGATAGCCAAGATATTTGCCAGTGCTTGATATCTTTTAAATAATGTGGGATAGCCAATCCATGTGATTTCTGCATTGTGGATACCGGCCCATAGTATTATGATTTGAATTTATGGTCCAGATCAAACGGTTTACTTCCCTGTGTGAAAATATTGCCACGTTGGATGACATTTAAAAGCATTGGGAACCCAGATATCAGAATGTATCAAATGTAACTATAATTTAAATTACGTTATTGTGTAAAATGAGATGAGCTTTGTTAAGCCCACACCCGATATAAGGTTTGTGCACTAGTCAAGAGCTCTACAGTTTACAAGATAAATGTACTGCTGGAAAGATTGCCCACTTCTTTCTTACCCGTCCACCTCTTCCAAACATTGTAGCCCACTTAATGAGTGAGCCAACTTGATTTTTGAGTGAGAACATCTACAAGGTCAGACCACCTGATGGAGAACTTGCATATTGGGGAGTACAAATTACAGTAGCTGGCATTTGCAGGATACAGTTATTCTGACTTTTGCTCAACACAACCCCCCAAATAAATAAAATAAATAAAGTTCTGAATTGGGCCATTTTGAACACCAAGACATCCTATGGTTGCTATTTCGGTTCTTCTTGTTCTCTCCTTGGGCTCTGACTTTCAACCAAGATGGATCGTTTTTCTCCAACAGATTACCCATCAGTTTTGACCCAAAACAGCCCTCCCTCCACTTCATCCACTCGTTCTATTCTGTTGGAAACAAACTCATCAATCTCTCCATCTTTTGGATAATAGACAGCAGTTAAAAAACAGATTAACAATCCTCTTCAATGTTCACGGTGTGACCCACCAGAATTAGCGAGCCAGCCTGGTTTTCAAGCTGGGGAGCAGATAAAGGTATTGCCTAGTGAACAGCCTGCATCTCATACACCAGCAACACATTAGCACCTGCAATAATGAGGGGGCTACCGGGCTAGGCATTAGAAGTGCAATTACATAGGGCTACGCTCTGGTTCCATGTTCTTTCTGATTTTATATCACCCACCCGGAGATGTGCATATATATGAAAAGTTCAAGCTAGATGGATTACTTTTTTCAATATATCCTAGAAATGATCTTGCATGGTTTTTATGAGTCTTCTTCAATCCATAGTACAAATTTCTCCCATATTCTGAAAATATATAGCTGTATTATCTCTGAAAGTATCTCCAAAACCCTAAAAACAAATCCCAATATTCTCCCAACAGGATAATGACAATAATCTCAAATATCCAAAATATCTGCTCTCCTACTCTTTACCAACCACTTTTTTCTTTTTTTTTTAAAAAAAATCCCTTTTCTGTGTGGTTTCCCAAACATATGCTAAGAAAAATACCCGAATTTGAAAATATCCTGAGAATTCCTTATCGAGAACGAGATTTGTGGCCTTGCTTCAACCTGTGTGCTTAGGGTAGTTCCCTATTGCAACCATTTGATTGCTGAAATGCAGATAATGAACTATGCATAAGCTACCCCAGGACCAGGATTTATATGATATAATCGATACTCAATACTAGCCAATTTTCAGTTTGTACGACTGGACCCATGGTTCAGTGATTGATACCATTGATACAATCAGCACCACTGTCGATTGATCATTCCCTAAGAATGTCCTCCACAGGAAAATCCTACATTTCTAGTCGTCAAATTTGTCATCCTTCAAATAGATGGATGAGAAAAGAAATACAGAAACAGTTCATTCAACTGGAGAAGTCCAAAGGCTGGACCAACAGATCAACATTCTGGACCACTGGACCATGGACCTGCTCTTACAAACTACAAACTGAAAATCCGAGGACGCTGTGCATATATCCTTGGGTAGAGGATCATACAAATCATTCTACTACTGCCTACTTACATGATTGATTTATCAGACACCCTAACCTGTGAAAGGCCATAAAAAATGCCACATATAACATCTCTAATTTTCATAGGGATGAGAAAACAGTTTGATGCTCCTAACAATGATTAAGCCATTTCAAGATGCTGAAAGCGGGATTGGCTTCACGGCACTCTGGATCCGACGAAATGCTGTCCTTACTCTTTCCTTTAAATTCTCATTCTCGCACTCAACATCTCCATTCTTGCCATCAACACGAGCCACATTCTCATCAACCGTCACAACCAGTTTCCCTTCCTCTCCCATCTTGACATCACCAAACAACGAAACCAAGAGCGCAAATATCACTTTCTCCGCTGTCTTTCCCATCTCCTCCTCTGTCTTGGTCTCCATCACTGTCACCTTCGGAACTTCCCGGTTGATATTCAAAACCAGAGCGACAATTGAGTCTGAGACCATGTCACTTGTGGGGTCTGAAGTCCACTGTAATGAAACATGCTTTTCTGACTCCTGCTTCACTGTCACCCGTTCATGCACATGCAAGGTTGGGACCTCAGATTCATCAATTGGGGATTCAACGCTCTCATATATCTGCTTGAGCCGGTGCTTTATCACTCCAAAGGCACCAGAATAAGGGACAGCAATCCTCTGAGTGATGTTTGCAGTGGATAGCTGTGAGAAGATGTGGAGGTCATCAGGGGCCATTATTTGGTATGCGAATCCCTTCTTTACAAGCAAGCCACTGACAGTCTCTCCCACTTCCGGGGTCTTTTCAGCCAACCGCCCAATTGTCTTGGCCATTTTCTCTGAATTGAAGTACATCTCGACAGACTGGCAGTTTTTAGGAGATATGATCTTAATGTTTTTGTCAATGAATTGGGTGATGAGCTTCTGTTTAAGCCTTCCCATCTCGTTGGCTTCTCCATGAACCAGGATTATGTTGGGGGGCATGAGCTCTTTCAAAAACGTACTTGTCTGCGCAAAATCGGCATGGGCCGAGAATGAAATGTAATGGACCTGCATGTTGAGAGGGGCAGTGAGGCCATTCATGAGTGTGACTTCCTTGGGTTCACTAATAATAGTCTTGGCCAATGTCCCTTCCACAACATACCCAGGAATCACGCATGCATTCTTCTTGTCCGAGCACCACTTGTCGAACAGCTGCCTCGACAGACCACTCTGCAGACCACCAGGACTTGCCATCACCACAGATGGGCCGACATCATCAAAGTTCTCTATGCTCTTCAATGGTGATATGTGCTTGAAGTCGAACGGGTTTGAATTTGCAAACTGGTTCCAGATCCTCTCGTTCATTGCATTGATGTAGGTTTGGTAGACTGCCATGCACCTCTTGGCAAGAGGGGAAGCATAGTAAATGGGAATGTTGTGGAGTTCAGGGTGGTTTGACCAGTACTCATCCAGAATGAGGAGGAGCTCTTGCGCACGGCCAAGTGCATATGCCGGAATGAGGACGCGGCCGCCCTGAGAAATAGTTGAGTGGATAACATCAGTAAACCGTTTCTCTCGTACAAGCCTGGGCTGGTGGAGCTGGACACCATAGGTGGATTCAATGATGCAGATGTCAGGGGAAAACTGTGGGATCTCGGCAGCACGGAGGTGGCGATCTTCTTCACGGGAGTAATCTCCTGTGTAAAGCACCCGGACCCCAGCGATGTCAACCATGAACATGGCAGCACCAAGGACATGGCCAGCAGTGTAGCACCAGAACCGGATGCCATTTACTTCTAGAGTCTGGTGGAAATCGATGACCTGCATAGGGAAGAGTATGGTCTTGCACTTAAATATCTAAAGATGATTGGTGATGCATTCAAAGGACAAAAATTACCTTGCAAGACAAGAAAGAAAGAAATAAAGAAAGAAAAGATCAGGCGTTCAAGATCAGGACTCTGTCCAACTTCAAATTTTAGGAGGAGAACATGGTTATTAGCAAAAAGGGCCGACACCAGATCTCTATTTCATTTTTCTGTTTGATCAACAAAGATCCCCATTTGGGTTAACTACCTGGAGGAGAGAAAAAGGCTCGCTTGAGTGGAAACTAGCAGCTAGCATTTAATGGGCTGGCTGCATATGGATAGGTGGTAAGAGCAAAAGAAGTCCTTTCTTCTTCTTCTTCTTTGAGAAGTCACAGCAGTCTTCATGCTCAATAATCGATTAAATAATCTATATTTTGAAAATCAGGCTAATCACATACAATTTTGATGGATGAGAGATTCAAACTGATGTACTTCTTAAGGGCGTGTTTGGCCGGGCGCTGGATGTGGGCTATCTTGTGATTAGGAGGGTTATCCTGCGCCATCTCATCCCATCTCCCGTTTGGGATGGCGGGATGTACCTCGCCTCGTAAACACTGCCCTTTGGCTAACATGGATTCTGCCAATCCCAGGAGCCCACCAAGATATCAATGAGATATCCACTCCGTCCATCATTTTCACCGGCCTACATTTAGCCATAAATCTGTTTTAAGGCAAATATAAAACAGTGAGTGGGGCACACCACAAGAAGCAGTGTAGATGCAAACCCATCCATTTGGGATGGTCCAAACAGGCTGCTGTATATCCCATGGGCTATCCCAAACCCATGGGATCAAGGGACAAACACTGACACCACCATCATTACCTTAAAATCCATTCCATCCCACCTAATCCCATGGAATTGGTCCGGCCAAACACGCCCTAAATGTTTAAGGTTGGATTCCCATAACTTTCAACAATGACAAAAGCATAGCTTCCCATTAGTTTCAACAATGGCAAGAATATTTTGGCTTGAAAACAGCAACGTCTAGATATAGGAGAGCGGCACTGGCATATTTTGATTTTGGTCAAATCCTGAAGCAAGGCACTTTCACAAAAATGAAAAAAATATATATAAAAAATGCAAATGTTAACCTCAGGTAAGGAGGTCCCTTCCCCTCTTAAAAATACATCTCCTATTCCTCTATTCCATAATGATTAGACCAAAATGCCATCTCTATCACCACTTGAGATTATCTCCTCCTATTCCTCTCTGCCACAAGACCCACCATGACACCCATTAAATGCTCACTCAAGAGTTTGACAGTTTGTTTGTACAAGTGAGAGCCTGGTATAACTGTCCAAACCTAATATGATGGCCATCATCGTGATAGCCAATGCACCACAAATCCTCTGGATTGGAAAATCGTAGCCTTATAATAATTGGCACTTTTTGGTTCAATGTGTGCTACTTGTTGCATTTTCTTTCTCACTCATCTACCTGTTGCCAACAAATTGAAGGATTATGATTTTCTGAACTGGGGATTTTTAATAGCAGTCTCCTACTAATATCAACAGTTTGGATCAGAGAGCAACAAACCCCATTTGGTAAAATTGAAAACCAAAGCATAGTTTACAAACTCTTGGGCAGACCATTATGAAACACTGCATGAATCACTCTTCCTACTCACAGCTATTGTACAGCTTACTGATGCACAAAATTCCGTACATGTTAGTCTATGGTCCAGTGATAAAAAATGATCTTGCGGGAGAGTTCTCACACCATCACCCAGGTTTGAAGATCCCAATGCTTCGATCAAAGGCTTCCACATAGATGGTTGAGGAGAAATACAAAAATGGTCCGCTTGCCCACATTTGTACAAACTTACAAAAATGACACGACATATTGCAACCTTCGGCCCAAGCAGTGTATGGTACCACAAGGAAAAACATTGAAGTGATCCTTGCCAGTCAAACAAAGGACTTGTTAACAACTCTTAGGTAGATGGTTAAAGAATGTTCACAGATGGTTCATGTTTAAATGACAAAAAGACTTCACACTATTCTGACAGTATTGCTAAGTTGATGATCCTAAACATTAATTGGCATTCTACATGAAGTCATTTCCTTGGCAATTGGCATTCTCAAATTTAACAGTTAGGATAATTTGACAGGTACCTTTTTCAATTTATGGCCAATGCATGATAGGTTGTGCCAATGAGGATAATCCTATGCATCATAGTGGTGGCAATGGGTTGGGTATGGATCAGGTCAGGTTCAGCCCAAGCCCAAAAAATGACCAGATTGTTATAAGCCTGCGCCTATCCTCACCTGACCCACTTGTTAAAAATAGAATATCAGGAGGGCTCGAACCTGAGACCACCTGCAAGACACCACATATCTCCAAGCACACGATTAATGCACACATTTATTTATACATAACTTATCAACAGCTAAAATGAAATATGGGCAGGTCTGGTGTTACCTAGGTCAACCTGAGCGGCTGAGCCCTACCCATTTATTAAATGGGGTATGTTTTCCGGCCCAAGCCCAACTGGAAACGCAATAAACTCAGCCCAACCATGGCTTTTTTTAAGAAAGTTAAGTTGGTTGGCAGGCAGTCCATCCGACCCAATGCCAATCCTAATGCACAGTGCAATGTGGTTTACAATTATTACTTCAAATGTAACTAGGAAATTGCAAACATTGCATTGGTAGATGAACATGCAAAAGACAAAAACAAAAGAAGAAGAAGAAGAAGAAGAAGAAAATCCAATTTTGATTTTGGTAATCAGAAAATTGTCAAAATAAAAAACACAAAATTATTTAGTCCAGAAGTTGGAAAGTTGCAATGAAATAAATTTTCAATCAACCATTCAAAAAACCAAAAGAATGTTTTCAATCCAAATGCACCCTAAGTTAAGAAATTGATTAGGGGAAAAAGAAGAACACAACACCAATTAGGTTCTGATGTCTTCAACTGTTGGGCTGAGTTGGATAAGCAAACTTTTTGTTACTTCCAAGGGCAGTTCTATCATTACCCAAAGTTTCAGGGTAGCCCCATTAATATATGTCAAAGGGCACTTTCCTGACCAAATCTTCTTTTCCACCATGGTTCTTATTTATTTGTTTTGTATATCAGTAGCCTTTTCCATTTCTGGTCTCAGCCTGGATGAAGGAGGGTTGCATTCAGGTTAACAGCCAGTGCGAGCCTCCAGCCACCACTTTTATCATAAATCTTGACAATCTCACATTTCAAGATAAGAGTGGAATGGCGGAATATGATTCATGTAGCTAATCCAATTAGTTGGGATAAGGCTTAAATGACGACAATGACGACGAAGATGATGATGTTGATGATGATGATCAGTAGCCTTTTGCAGCATATGACAGAGGAGAATATGGGCAAAAAGAGCACATAACCTGAGGCTATGCAATAAAAAGCATCCTTACAAAACAGCACAAGAAACAGATGAACAAACCTCTATTTTGTCCATGGACCGAAGAATGTCTTGTTCATCATACAGCATGTCCTCAACCGAAACTTTGCTCACCTTCACATAATCTGACAAAAGCAGCTTGTATATGGCCTTTGTAGCATGAGTCATGAAAACCCGTCCCTTGAAAGTGGTCTGTAAAAATATGAACACACTTCACTCAGTATATCAGCACAGGAAGACCATGCAAATATTTATCCATAATGCTACATACCTTCTCGAGAAAATATGGCAGTGATGCAGAATGGTCGAGGTGAAAGCTGCAAATAAATGGCATCTTCTTAAAACAAATTCATGACTTATACAGTGAGGAATGCAAAGCTGAAATAATGAAAGTCGCATAAAGGAATGCTGTGATGGGAAGAAAATTTTAACAAGAGAACTATATTTTCATTTATTCAATAAACAACTTCTTCATTGCTAAATACATGAATTACAAGGTAATGGGTTCCCTCCAAGAAAGGGGCATCAATTGCAAATGCAATGATGGCATGGTATTGTGGATTAAATACTGGTTTTGGAGTGTGACTCGCCTGGGGGCTGGAATAATTTGCACCAAATTGTTTGTATCGGTTCCCTATTGGTTGGTTTCAATCTTTATTAGCCTGGTGACTCGTTTCATAAAACAGGACTTGTCCAAATTGGTGCCCTATTGGTCGCTCTTGGACTACATCAGCATGGTGATTTGCTTCAATCTGGGATGAAACTGGAATGACTCGGATGACTCATCCACTAGAAAATTAATTAATTTTTTTGTAAATGGAATCGCCACAACAAAAATAAATTGCCATCATCTTTCTTTTTTTTAAAAAAAATAGCTGATCGACACTGCTTTAGGTTTTGTTTGAACGCACAAGGGAATTAAATTGCAAACATTCTTTTCAAAAGATTTTTTAAAATAAAAAAAATAAAATCAATGTTTCCAGTATTCACCATGGAAAAGTAGTTATAAAGTAGGAGCTATGTTTCTATTTAGTCAACTTCAAAGTAACATATTTGCATTTTGGAGCTCAAATCATGAACTTGAACGTTAAGTAGATTACAACTTGACTGTTTCCACTTTATTATCAAATTAAGAACTGCATCCAAACACACCCCTAATGATTAACAAGCTAACCTTAACAGTCTATACTGTACAACACAACTAATTTGGGCAGTCTCAAACCAATCGGAAGTTCACGACAAGTGATTGCTGGACAATTAACTGAATTATCAGGCAATTTGAACCCCATGAAACAAGTCAATCATTCGGACCAAAGTAGATAACAGACACTTCAAAATGTTCCTCAACATCTCTTTAAACAACAAACTAATCAATTTCACTATTTTTTCTTAGTTTTCAGCTCATTCCTACATTGTCTTCTGAATTTAACTCAGAATATGGTAAGCAATGTGTACCAAGATATCTATTGAAGAAATAACCAGAACAGATTCTATACTTACTGTGTAACAAGAAGCACGTCAATGGTGGATGGATCAATCTCGTCAAAGTAAGGCAAAGCAGCCATTCCCAAGTAAGCTGGATGTATTCCACAATCAAACTACAAACCAAGAAAACACAAAAATCTAATGCATGTAAATAGAGAGAGAGAGAGAGAGAGAGAGAGAGAGAGAGAGAGAGAGGCAGAATTCTATGCCCTGAAAACGTCCCCAACTGGAAGATCCTAGCCATCGAAGCCACGGCCTTTTAATCCACTGAACAAGGACTGTTGGCATGTATTTTGTAATCCATCCATAAATAAGCTAACAATGGAAAGGTCATTTCATTTGGGGTATGGTCCATCCGTGATACGGTCCACTACATCAACCGGATTGTATCACCCAACCATGGGCTCCACGTTTACAAACTTCACGTAGAAATATTTAAATTCCCAATTGCTCAAGAAGTAGAAAAAGAAGAAGAAGCAACAAAGAAGTGCAAGCTGAAATTACTCAAGACCTGCAATTCGAAACCAAAAAATTGGAAGAAAGGCAGAATCGATACAGGCAGCATACCAGTACAGTTTTTCCTTTGTAGGACATGTAAACGCACGACCGACCCACTTCATTGCCGGCTCCCAACGGTGTTACGATGAGCTGGTCGCCTTCTCTCGTAACCGAAGAATCCCGTCTCTTCAGAGACGGAGGAGGTTGGCTCCCTACCGATGCTGCCATTTCCAACTTCAATGATCCGTGCTACAGCAACACCGACGAAGCAACGGAAAATTCAGCTCCTCTTCCGTTAAAACAGGAAAGAGCTCTCAAACTCAATGAGATGCTGATGACGGCATTCAATCCTCGTATATATCTTCAGATCTTGACCGCAGGAAAAGAATATCAAAATAAAAATCTGGAAAACTTGGATTTGGGGAAAACTGATAGAAGAATGATTTTTCTCTTGACCTAGATTTTGGAATAATTTCTCAGAGGAGAGGGCTTCGTTTTCCTCTGCAACTGTGCAGGGTGTGGAGACTTTCAAAAAAGACTGTTATTCAAGACATTTGCCCGCCCTTCTGGGCGCGGATTGGATACTGACAAGGCCAGTAGCAAAATCGCTACTGAAGTGACGTCACCAAGCTCTATGACCTCACCATGATGCATGTGTTGTATTATACCGTCCAATCATTTGTAGAAATCGTTTTATTACAAAGAGAATGAGATATATAAATTTCAAGTGGACCCACCACAGAAAACCTTGGGAGCCGTCACACCCACCGTTGAAACATTTACTGGTCCCACAGTGATGTATTTTTAAGATACATTCTATCTATAAGTTAACGGAGAGATAGATGAAATGAAAACAAAAATATTAGCTTTATCGGAAACTCCCGTGGCCCGTAAGAAGTTTTGAACGGTGTATGTCACTGTCCCTACTATTTTCTATGGTATGGTCTACTTGAAATTTAGTTCTATCTCATCTCTTTATAGTGCCATTAAACCATCTCTACAGAATAGTTAGACGGTATGGATAAAACACATGCATCATGGTGAGGTTTATAAAGCTTAGTGACGTCACTTCAATTGTGATTAGGCTGCTGACGTTGCCAGTATCCAATCCGCGCCCGCCCCTTCTGCTCCCGGACGGAAGCGGATTGGCTGGTGTAACACACACCAGCTATATATCTGATGTAATGATGTCAGCAAGCTTTTTGGGTCTAATCATTAGATATTTGTTATATCCAAACTGTCCATCCATTTGGCTAACTAGTCTTAAAGCTTAATAAAAAAAAAAAGACAAATCTAACTATCAAATGAATCACACTGAACAAAGCAGTAGAGGATTGAATGTCTACCATTCAAACCTTTCAATGGTTATAGAAGTTTTAAATCAGTATGAAATTTTATTTATTTTTTTCCTCTTCATTTATGTCTTTACGACCTTATGAGCAGATGAAAAACTTTGTGAAAAAAATCATGCCACACAACCACAAACAATCTACTATAAAAATAAAATAGTAAAAGATAAGAGTAACTTACGTGCAAATCCTAAAGTTGAAAATTCTATATCCATTTCCTCCAAATCATAGCCCTATCTAAAATGAGTTTCCAATTATAATGTATTTTTATTCTTTATTATATACATTTATATAATTCAAATATGGAATTAGAAATAAAATCGTACACTAATAAAAAAATTGTACAAGCTATCGATAAGACCTTCGATAGGATTGACTTCAATCGAGAGTTGTTAATCGAATTGGCCACCTTTTCAATTAAATCGACAGCGTTCAAAATCATTTAGAGAGCAAACTAGTATTTTTGAATTTTTACAATCAAATTGAACATAATCAAAACAATCTAATAAATAATTAGAAAAAAGCTAAAAATTCTTGAAAGAATTGAGAGTGTTAATTCTATTGAAAATTCTTGTTTGGCATAGATTAAAGGCATCCGATTTAAACAAGTACTTTTTGAGATAGTTGTGGCCTTTAAGACCAAGCAACATTGAATGAGATTTTTAATAAATATTAATGTTATTTTTGAAATTAAAAAACCTGAGATTGTCTAAGAGCGGACTTGAATGCAAATTTTTGGCTGTCTACTTGATCAAAAGGTTTGGCATTTTGCCCACCATTCTGAATATAGGTGGCCCAACCGTGAAGGCAGAACTCAAATGGTGCTCTTGCGGTGTATTTTCTTTTTATTGATACACTAGCAGTTTGAAGCCACGTTTGCTGATGTGCTTGTCGATCTACACTGCCCGAATGATGGGCCCTCACTGTAACACACCCAAAATCAGACCTGTTGGAAGTGGGGGCCATTAATAAATGCATTTCCCTTTTTGTAAGTGGTTGAACAAGTTCTAAACTTCGAAAAGATTGAAACATAGGTTCATATGCACGAAATAATTAGTCAGAGATCCTAAGGAGGCATTTCCGACTGTACGACCCATTTATGTCCCATTTCCGAGACGATGCCTACCTCATTTTACCTTCCAAGAATAAGCCCCATCTGTACGGACGCCTTCCCAAAGGTCGAAAATGCCACTGCTTTTTCCTTCAAGCGGACGGCTGGTGCTCGAAGAAGAGCGCTGACGCTCCTCGATCTCCGAGTAGTACGAACGGCTCAAAAGAGATCAACGTTACGTGGGCCCCACAGTTATGTATTTATTATATCCACAACGTTCATCCATATTTAGAGATCATTTCGGAGCATTATCCAAAAAAAAAAATCATATCCAAAGATCAACTCGACCACACCACAAAGAGCAGCAGAAAATTAATTTTCTCCTTTGAAACTTTTGTAGGGCTACCATAACATTTATTTTCCATCCAATCTATTCATAAGGTCACAAAGACCTGGATGAAGAGGAAAAACAAATTTCATAATGATCCAAAACTTCTGTGACCCCTAAAAGGGTTTCAATGGTAGACGTTCAATCCTCCGAAGCCTTTTACAGTGTGGTCCACTTGACAGCTAGATCTGTCTTATTTTTTGTCTCAAGCCTTAATACGAGTTTTCGAAATAGATGGACGGTTTGGATATAACACATACTTCATAATAGGACCCACAAAAAAGCGGTGGGAATTACAACAGCAGAATTTTTTTTTAAAATAATAATAATAATAAATAAATAAATAACCACGTAGCCATATCCGTAGCCCTTGCCATTTTGATATGTCCTTTTATATGTATAATATCCCTTTCGGTATGAATCGAAGGTTATTCGGTTAATCGAAAAAGCTCCATAACTGTCAAGCGAGTTTGCCTCAAAAATCTTACAATTTTCGATACATATGGAAGAGTATTAGATATATATTGAAGGTAATTTAATAATAGCTAGGGATTATAACCGTAGTCATAACTATAGTCTGTGCCAATCTATGAAATTTTATTTATTTATTTTATTTTTTGTTACTTTTTTACATGAAGAACTTTTTTCTACTTATAATTTTCTCTAATACATATTTATATAAATATGTATATATAAGTATATAAAAAAAATTTTCTCTCTTTTTTTCATTTCTTTCTTTATTCATTTAATAAGAATATCTTCTAAACCAAAATTAGTTACTTGACGTACCCTCTATGATTTTAGGGTAGGAGAAGCTACTTTAGCTAACCAACCTGGTTATTTTTCAAGATTCCATCAGGTCGATGGTCGAAAATCAAATTCATTCACTTTGCGGCCAATTTCAATCAGTTTGCGGTTAATTTCGTTCATTTCATTTATTTTGTAATCAATTTCATGCATTTCACGGTCAATCCCAGCAATTTCATTTTGATTCATGGTCATTTTCATGCATTTCACGGTCAAATGCCTTCACTTCACAGTCATTTCCACGCATTTCACGGCCAATTCACTTCACTTTAGGGTCATTTTCATGCCTTTCACGGTGTTCCAAATGATTCCGTTTAGATTCACTATTATTTCCATGCACTTGCCAATCTCTTCACTTCATGGTCATTTCCATGCATTTCAATGGATGCAATTCACTTCGCTATCACTTCGGTCATTTTCATGCATTTCATGGTCATTTTCAACGATTAGACGCTGGTCATTTTCATGCACTTCACGGTTAATTTTCTTCACTTTACGGTCAATTCTCTTCACTTCATGGTCATTTCCATACATTTCCGTTCATGTAATGCGATTCCACTGTTCGCATTCACTGCCCCAAGAACCAAAACTATCACGAGGTTCAATTTACTTCACTTCACGGCCATTTTCATGCACTTGCGATCAATTCACTTCACTTCACCGTCATTTCCATGCATTTCATGGTCATTCGACTTCCTGAACTGTTCATTGTCAATTCGATGCACTTTGGGCAATTCACTTCACTTGAAGCCATTTCCACGGTTTGGCGGTCAATTCACTTAACTTCACCATCATTTCCATGCATTTCATGGTGATACTCGGCGATTCGTGTTTATTCAACGACGTTCACGATCAATTCACTTCACTTCACGGCCATGGCACGATTTTAAAACAATTCACTTCACTTCACCGTATTTCCATGCATTTCACGGTCATTCATGCGACACTGTTCATTCATGGGCAATTTGATCACTTCACGCGGTCAATTCACTTCACTTCATGGCCATTTCCATGCACTCGCTGATAATTCACTTCACTTCATCATCATTTCCATGCATTTCACGGTCATTCGCGGCGATTAGTATTCATTCACGATCTGGACACACTTCACCGAGCGCTTCACTTCACGGCCATTTCCACGCGAGACCACTTCAGACTCATTTCCATGCATTTCACGGTGCGGCGATTCCATGTTCATTGGCCCAATTCAACGCACTTCAATCAAGTCACTTCACTTCATGGGTCACGACCATTTCCATGACTACTTCACGGTCAAGAATAAAAATATATATTATTTTGATGTTCTAAGGTGTTTGATGAAATACCTATAAAACCACGTCGTTAATCTTTATGCCTTTGGAATTTGACTTGTGAAAATGCTACACAAAGCGAACTGACTCCAACTCGACTTAAGCCGGGCTGAACCGATACAGCCAATTCGAGTTGGGGTTAGCTAATGGCTAAGCCGAGTCAAGCCATGCCAAGCTCGACTCGATTTAACTTGTGTACACCTCTGTCCTTGTGTGTGTGTGTATAAAATTCCCTTCCAAATCTAATTGGGTGGACTATTGGCCGTCATACAGAAGTCCAAGTCAAAGCCCGATCAATGTTCCTTCATGTACTGAGAAGATGGTTTCCAGTCGGATACTCCAACTGCACATCACAAGCATTCATCTCATGATTCTAACTTCTGACTCGTGGACATTGGTTTGTTGAGATAGTAGGACCATTGGATATTTATCACTTGTAGCGGTCCAACATTTGTCCAACAACTTGATGGATAATCAAACAAGATAGCTTATAATTTGGACACTTTAATTTGAATTGGAGTATCGATTTATAGATAAATTTTACGTGACTGCGATTCCTCCATTGGGCTTTACACACACACACACACACACCACCTATGGGTATCGAACCGACGACCTCGTCCTCGCGTTGAGAGTCCTCAGAGTCTACTACCAAGGTATGGACTCCACCCATGGTTTGGTCATATATGCCATTCCATCTGTTATGTCCCACTGTGGATGGACCATGTACTAAAAATCTCCCATCTAAGAAGAGACTAATGGTTTGGATTATCATGCGCATGGAAATGAGGATGAAGTTAAGTGAATTGACCGCGACGTGCATGGAAACGGCCGTGAAGTGAATTGATCGTGAAGTGCATCAAATGACCGTGAATGAACATGGAATTGTACAAATGACCATGACATGCATGGGAATGTTGAAGTGAAGTGAATTCTAGTCGCGTGGAAATGGTAATTGGTCCGTAAAGTGCGTCATGATTTGTGAATGAACATGGAATCGCCGGGAATGACCGTGAAATGCATGAAATGACGGTGAAGTGAAGTGAATTGACTTGCTAAGTCGCGTGGAAATGGCCGTGAAGTGAATTGAATTGACCGTGAAGTGTGTCGAATTGACCGTGAATGAACACGGAATCGCAAGGAATGACCGTAAAATGCATGGAAATGACGGTGAAGTGAAGTTAATTGTCTGCAAAATGCATGGAAATGGCCATGAAGTGAAGTGAATTGACCGTGAAGTGCATCGAATTGACCGTGAATAAACACGGAATCGCCGAGTATCACCATGAAATGCATAGAAATGATGGTGAAGTTAAGTGAATTGACCGCGAAGTACGTGGAAATGGCCGTGAAGTGAAGTGAATTGACCATAAGTCGCCACCGTGAATGAATATGGAATCGTTTTCCATGACCATGAAATGCATGAAAATACCATGAATGAAGTGAAGTGAACGATTAGGTGGTCACATTTAATTCGTGAATGAACACAAAATCGCCATAGGAATCCGTGAAATGCATGGGAAATGACGGTGAAGTTAAGTGAATTGATCGAAATGCGTGGAAATGAACCGTGAAGTGAAGTGAATTGATCTGAAGTGTCGAATTCGACGGAGTCCTGAATGAACATGGAATCATAGGAATGACCGTGAAATGCATGAAAATGACCCTAAATTGAAGCAAATTGGTCATGAAATGTGTGAAAATGACCGTGAAGTGAAGGCAATTGACCGTGAAGTGCATGACAATGACCGTGAATCTAAACGGAATCGCCGAAAATTACCATGAAATGCATAAAAATGACAGCGAAGTGAAGCGAATTGCCCGTGAAATGCATGGAAATGACCGTGAAGTGAAGGGAAATGACCGTGAAATGTATGGAATTGACCGTGAAGTGAAGGGGAATCACCGGGATTGACCGTGCACTTCACGGTCAATTCACTTCACTTCACCATCATTTCCATGCATTTCACGGTCATTCCCGGTGATTCCATGTTCATTCATGAGCACTTCACACAATTCACTTCACTTCACGCGGCCATTTTCATACGCAGCGGTCAATTCACTTCACTTCACCATCATTTTCATGCATTTTACGGTCATTCCCGGTGATTCCGTGTTCATTCACGGTCAATTCGACGCACTTCACGGCCATTTCCACGCACTTCACAGTTAATTCCCTTCACTTCACCGTCATTTCCATGCATTACACGGTCATTCTCGGCGATTCCATCTTCATTCACTCGAGGCACTTCACGGTCAATTCACTTCACTTCACGGCCATTTTCATGCACTTCGCGGTCAATTCACCTCACTTCACCATCATTTTCGTGCATGGCGGAATCGATTGCGATTGGTATTCATTCACGGTCAAGACGAAACCAATTCACTTCACTTCACGACCATTTTCACGCACTTCGCGGTCAATTCCCTTCACTTCACCGTCATTTTCCATGCATTTCACGGTCATTCCCGGTGAATCCGTGTTCATTCACGGTCAATTCGACGCACTTTACGACAATTTTCATGCACTTCGCGGTCAATTCACTTAACTTTACCATCATTTCCATGCATTTCAAGGTCATTCCCGGCGATTCCGTGTTCATTCACGGTCAATTCAATGCACTTCACGGTCAATTCACTTCACTTCACAGCCATTTCCACGCACTTCGCGGTCAATTCACTTAACTTTACCGTCATTTCCATGCATTTCACGGTCATTCTTGGCGATTTCGTGTTCACTCACGGTCAATTCGACACACTTCATGGTCAATTCACTTCACTTCACGACTATTTCCACGCACTTTGAGGTCAATTCCCTTCACTTCACCTTTATTTCCATGCATGTCACGGTCATTCCAGGTGATTCCGTGTTCATTCACGGTCAATTCAACGCACTTCATGGTCAATTCACTTCACTTCACGGCTATTTCCATGTATTTGATTCACTTCACTTCACCATCAAATTTACGGCCATTCCCGTGTTCCGCAGTTCATTGTCAATACGACATGGATTACGATCAATTACTTCATGTCCACGTATTTCCATACGCACGTGGTCAATTCACTTCACTTCACCGCTATTTCCATTCATTTCACGGTCATTCCCTAACGATTTCGTGTTATTCACACAATTAGGACATTTCACTTGTCAATTGACGCTTCACGGTCATTCATGTGAATTGACCGATGCGCGTGGAAAATGGCCGTTAGAATAATTGACCGTGAAGTGTATCGAATTTGACCTATGACCCTAATCGAGAATGATCAGAAATGCATGGAAATGATGAGTGAATGAAGTCGAATTATCATAGCGCATGGAAATGGCCGTGAAGTGAAGTGAACCATGTAGCGCGCCGATTGTCTGCGTGAATGAACACAGGAATCACCGGGAATGATCTTGAAATGCATGAAATGGGCATGAATTTAGTGAACCGACCGTGAAATGTGAAATTGAATGAAGGAATTGACCGTGAAATGCGTGGAAATGATATGGAATCAACACTAATTCCGGAATGACCGTGAAGTGAAGCGAATTGACCGTGAAATGCGTGGAAATGACCGTGAAGTGAAAGGAATTGACTATGAAATGCGTTGAAATGACCGTGAATCAACACTAATCGTCAGAATGTGAAATGCTTGGAAATGATGTGAAGTGAAGCGTATTGATTTCGTGAAATGCTGGAAATGACCGTGAAGTGAATTGCTCTAATTGACCGTGAAATGCATGGAAATGAGCGTGAAGTGAAAGGAATTGACCATGAAATGCGTTAAATGACCATGAATCAACATGGAATTTCGGAATTGACCATGAAATGCATGGAAATGACCGTGAAGTGAAGCGAATTGACCATGAAATGCATGAAAATGACCCTGAAGTGAAGGGAATTGACCGTGAAATGCATGAAAATGACCGCGAATCAACATGAAATTGCTAGGAATGACCGTGAAATGCATGAAAATGACCGTGAAGTGAAGCGAATTGACCGTGAAGTAAATGAAATGAGCGAAATTTACCGGGAATTGATTGAAATTTACCGTGAAGTGAATGAAATAGATTTTCGACCATCAACCTGATGGAATCTTGAAAAATAACCAGGTTGGTTGGCTAAAGTAGCTTCTCCTACCCCAAAATCATATAGGGTACGTCAAGTAACTAATTCTGGTTTAGAAGATATTATTGTTAAATGAATAAAGAAAGAAATGAAGAAAAAGAGAGAATTTTTTTTTATATGCTTATATATATATATTTATATAAATATGTATTAGAGAAAATTGTAGGTAGAATGAAGTTCTCCATGTTAAAATAATAATAATAATAATAAATAAATAAATAAGTAAAAATTCATAGATTGGCACAGACTATAGTTATGACTATAGTTACAATCCGTTGCCAAAGGTTAAATACCTTTTTCGATTAATTAAAAGACCTTCGATTAATCGAAAATTGCAGGAATTTTGAGGCAAATTCACTTGACAGTTTTGGACCTTTTTTGATTAATCGAAAGACCTTCGATACATATAAATGGATATATCAAAATGGCAGGGGAGAGGACTACGGCTACGGTTATTATCCGTAGCCATAGATAGCCCAATAGCCATAAGTTCCTTTTTTATTATTATTATTATTATTTATTTCTTACTGTTGTAATCCCCGCTGCTTTTTGTGGGTCCTATTATGAAGTATGTGTTATATCCAAACCGTCCATATTTTTGGCGAACTCTTATTAAGGCTTAAGACAAAAAATAAGACAGATCTAGCTATCAAGTGGACCACACTGTTAAAGACTGTGGAGGATTGAACGTCTACCATTGAAACCCTTTTAGGGTCACAGAAGTTTTGGATCATTATGAAACTTGTTGTTCCTCTTCATCCTGGTCTTTGTGACCTTGTGAATAGATTGGATAAAATATAAATGTTATGGTGGGCCCTGCAAAAGTTTCAACGGTGAAAATCAATTTTCTGCTGCTCTTTGTGGTGTGGTCCAGTTGATCTTTGGATATAATTTTTTATTGGATAATGCTCCGAAATGATCTCTAAATATGGATGAACGTTGTGGATATAATAAATACATAATTGTGGGGCCATGTAACTTTGATATATTTTGAACCGTTCGTGCAACTCGGAGTTCGAGGAGCGTCATTGGCCGATCATCTTGCGGAAGGAAAAGCAGGGGCATTTTCGACCTTTGGGAAGGCGTCCGTACAGATGGGGCTGATTCTTGGAAGGCAAAATGAGATGGCTTCGTTTCGGAAATGGGCCATAAATGGGTCGTACAGTCAAAAATTTCTCGATCCTAAAATTGTAGTCAACCATTCGGGATGGTATAGACCGAAGGGCTGATGCGTGGATGATGCATCCATATTGTAAGGCCCACCATATGTACGGTACGGATCATCTGTCCATGTAGCAATATGGGTCCCATCTTTTCTCTCTGGTGGATGATATGATGGCTATAGGCACCTACGTAGGCTGCACGCGAAGAACCGAGAGGGGAATATCCACGTTGCAATGTCCACGAAGCACCGACAATAGATGCAGCGCACTATAAAATGCGCGGCCGTGGATTTTCTACGTAACGCTCAGGTTTTCAGTTTGTACACGTGGGACCCATAGTTCAGTGATCCAAACCGTTCATATA
Source organism: Magnolia changhungtana (assembly GCA_030180095.1). Classification (NCBI taxonomy): domain Eukaryota; kingdom Viridiplantae; phylum Streptophyta; class Magnoliopsida; order Magnoliales; family Magnoliaceae; genus Magnolia; species Magnolia changhungtana. The sequence continues at coordinate 920,048 of JASAUF010000485.1, forward strand.
AGAGATCCCACTGTGGATAACCCAAGAACCAAAATATCAAGAGGTTGGAAGATATTATCCATGGGATCTTTTTCAAATGCGTCTCCTCGCTGTGTTTCCTTCCTGAACTGTTTGTTTTGTGGGCACAAATTGAAGGGTTGGGTTTTGTTAATTTGGAACATTTTGGTGTATGAGCTTTCCAAATTGAGACTGATCGAATCAAGGGTTCGGAAAAATCATGGCGGCGCACTGGCAGATTCTTGAAACGTACGGGTACTGCATATACACTCTGGACCAACACTGTAATACGGGGGGATCTTATCCTGTCATCATACGTGGGCGGAAGACTGAACGGATTATACGTGAGGGTCTGGATGCAGGGAGCGGATCATGTGAGACCCCGGACTCATCCAAGACGTGAGGCCTTTACTGTATGGCCCACGTTAAAGCCTTTGGATTATGGGGAGTATGACTACTTGCTGGGTGAGAATATATGTATATCTCTCAGTTCTAATTATACTGTACGGCCACGTTAATTTATAAGCCTCTGGATTTTGGGGTGTATGAGTACTCGCAGGGTGAGAATATATGTATATATATTCATTCAGTTCAAATTGTTCATTTCCCCGTCGTGAATTGTTTTCCGTTCCAATGGCCAAATATTCCATCTCCTTTAGGTGTTCTTGCTACTAATATAGAAGCAAGTCAAGACCCCGTGGATGTTCCTTCTGCTGAAGTGAGGTCCAGTCGGGGGACTAAGACATCTCTCACTTCCTTGACTCGTCCAAGTAATGTGGCATGTGAGATAAATTTTCCAACGGAGTCAGCTGACGTGGCGACTCCCGCCACTCCAGTACTGAAGCAATAGCGCCATTTTTTGCAGATATGCTGATAAATAATTGCCCCGATCCTTCATCCTTTCCCGCAAGGATAGTCTCCGATAGTACCTACTTATCCACGCCGTCCACCAACTTTTCTAGATCATTTTGGGTCACTATCCAAAAAATGAAGTAGATCCAATCATCAGGTGAACCATACCACAGGAAACAGTGCTAATTGACCATTAATGGGCCACAAAAAGTATGGATCAAGCAGATTTTTTTGTCATCATTCATGCTTTTTTTTTTTAACCTTATCAACAGATTGGATGACAAATAAACATTACGCAAACATTAAGGTGTGCTATTAGATGTTTTTAATGGTAGGGCATTCAATCACCATGGTTTCCTATGGTATGGTCCACTTGATAATTGTATCTGATTCATTTTTTGAATAATGACCTAAAATGATTTAGAGAAATAGATGGACAGCCTGGATACAGGATACATACACCAAGGGGGGCTCCTAAGTGAGGCCGGGGTCTCACCTAATCCACTCTCCCGGATGCAAGCTAAATTCTAGTGTGGGCGTAGTACCTTGGTCGTCTCCCTGTCTTAGATAAGTCTATTAAGTTATGTTACCGTGGACCAGCAACTAATTTCTTCATTATTTGTCAGATACCTTTTAAAAAATTAGCCAGAGACATATTACTCTGAGAAGAGCTTAAGATTAGTGAGCATATATATAATATTTATGGTTGTGAATATGCACACATATGGTATATATAAGGTACTTGAAGATTGACATCTGTGTACATGTCACGATCTTGCACTTTAAACACATGTGATTTTTTCATTCCTCATTGAGCTTTACCCAATTTTCTTTTTTGCTTTTGTTTTAGAGAAGCAATTTTTAATTATACCTTTCAAGAAAATTTATTTTTAGAATGTATTTATTTTTTCAATTACCTCAGTAAATAAAAAATATATGAGTAATAATTATAATTTATTTTACACATATATAATGTCATTTATATTTGATCATAATAATGACGTGCTTTTATTATTTGTTTTAACTATGAAATATTACATGGATTAAAATTCTATAATGTGAAATTATAATAATTACAAATGCATTCAACTCTCTTATCTTATCATTGATTTATGTGCTTTACTATTATTTTAAAAAAATATTAGAAAAATAATAATAATGGCTTACACACTTCACCAAAAAAATAAACATGGCCTTAGTGCAATAAAGCTGCACATGCTGACAGTGCCAGATCTAATCCATCCAACAGTTTAGTCCGACTATGTTCATGTTTTCAAAAAAAAAAAAAAAAAAAAAGAATTTCAGTCCAATGCAAATGTGGGCACCAATATTAGAAAACTAGCGAATCAATCTGATCTTGGCCTAGCCATCAATATGGTGGTGCTATTCTAATGAATGGATTAGAGACTGAGAATTTCTTCCTCTTTTTATATTTTTCTATCAATTGTTAAGTAGTAAAATAACTCGAGTGGTAAATCTTCAAAACATAAAATCAACCTGATTTTCTGATATTTTTATCTGATGCCTCTAGTAACTTTAGGAAAGAGTGATTGAACAAAGACCCAACAGTAAATTGATGAATGGGTTCTAATGATGAATGATTTTAGTGGAAGGATTGCACATCAAACCTATCGTGCCATGCTGGAACACCTGTTGTGTACATGAGCTTTATTGCACGTGCGTGTGAGCTTACAAAGCTCTTCCATGAGTTCCATGCTTAGACGGACCACTATGACTCCAGTGGTTGAGTTTCCACCGTGCTGTATAGAACTGGGCTATGCATCGTAGTGAAATCCCACTAAAGCCGTGAGTGTGAACTGAATTAAAAAAGAGTTCTCATGCTTAGACAGACCACAGACAACATGTTGCGAAGGGGTGATACATTAACTGGGACCGTCCGTTAAGTGGGCCATATCATTGATGGTCTGTGCTTAACAAGTCGCCCTCGTCTCAGAATCATATCCAGCACCAGCACTTTTCTTTCACTTTGCTGCACTGAATGGCCGCCCCTTTGGCTCTCTTTGCTTTCCACCACCTATGAACGACACTGATCAGATGGCTAGCATCATCTGATTTATGTGGGCTACTTTATTTAAGGTCCCCAGTGATAGGACACCTTACAACGAGTACTCTCGAGAGACGTGGGTCTAAAATATTCAGGTTCTAGTGGCTCTCTCATCTCACACGTGGAAAGGAAGCACTCGTATGTGATATCAAAGCCGCTCATCCAGCCATCCTCACTGCGTAATTGCATTGTCTCAAAAATCAGGCCTGCACAATGATCAGGTGGACCACACAGTGTGTACATAACAGCCAATGGTCCATATATATTGCATACGTGTGACCCACTTGGTTTTTCATCACGTGTGCCTCGTTCGCACGTGCACTTCTGCGTATCTCTGTCAGCATTTTTCAAAACATATTATAGAATGGAAAAGCAAAGTGAGTGGGATTCTGTTTCCCAATCAAGCAGGGACAGGTGTGTGCCACCACGGAATTTTCAAATGGGGTAGCGTGGGGTCCACCAAAGCAGCAGCATCATTAGGAAATGGACGCACCTCCTTGCTCCTCTTCTTCTGTGACATGGTCTCTCCTCCTTGTCTTGGGGCACTGCCATGGCCAGCCAAGCTGATGAGTGCTACTTCCATTTCCTACACTGACTCTAAATCCTTTCATTTTATTTAATTTCTGTTGGGTTGTTAGATTTGTATAGATATTGCATGAGAGATTTTCATCGTAAAATTCAATGAAACATGTCTTGTTTTTCCATCATACCACACACATGGACATGCTGTCCTGCATTTGCTGAAAGAGAGAAAACACTAGCTACAAAGCTGAAAGACTTTCTTTATTATGTATGTATATGAATGTATGTATAGTGGTTGTTAACTGTTTGGATATCCAATTAGTAGAAGTGGGGTCAGCGACTCAAATTTTAAATTTTGGTTGGCTAATATATTAAAAATTGGCAAGATGTGAAAGATTCTAGCTTCATAATATTTACCGTTTTTAGTTGAACACAAATGTTGTACTATTTTCTTTATTAGTAGTTTGTATGATTTAAACAATTAATATGATGAAACATATATCCAAAGTTACCCTAGTGAAAGATACCCTAGACTTGTTATATTTGCCTTCTTTAGTTTAAGGCAAACGTTACACGCACTATTTTCTTAATTAACAATTTTAGGGCTAATGTTTCGGTGTAGATGAAGATGGTAATGGAATATATATTTGTTGTGAATCTATTGAAGGATAAGGGTTCTTTTCAAATTTGGGGATTTTTGGTGCATGACGCCATTTGCTGCCCGGCCAATAATATTAACTATTTGTGTGACAATAAGACACTAGTAAAAAATTTCAACCATTGCGTGTATAATGCTTCTTTTGCTAAAGAGTAAGGATATAATTTCTTTCTTTTATTTTTCACAAAATTCATGTCCCCATTTAGTAATGGATTATTTGGAGGTAAGTGGATTGCATCTGAACCCCAAATGACCATGTTATGTGGGGACCATTATTATCTATGAGTTTTATCTATGCTATTTACTTATTTTTCCCAAATTATTTTAGTATATAAAATAAAAAAATGAGGCAAATCCAAAGCTCAAGTGAACTGCATCCTTTGCTCCCGGTTCGAGCATGCCGAAGTGACATTGCCAAGATCTGTTGGCCCTAGGTCCCACCATGATGTACGTGTTGTATCCACACGGTCCATACACTTTGAAAGATCATTTTAGCGCATGAGGAGAACGAGGAAATCGGATTGCATAGTGAGTTATTCAGTTTGCTCTTATGGTACTGAGTAAACTATGTTAGGCCCATTGTGAATGTATGTGGTTTATCCATGCCGTTCATCTGTTTTTTCAGCTCATTTTAGGGGTTGAGCTTAAAATTTAAGCATACCTAGAGATCAAGTGGACCATACCACAGAACCAGTGGGAATAATGATTTCCACCGTTTAAGCCTTTCTAAGGCCTAATGTTTATTTGTCACCTGTTCATAAGATCACTAAGACATAGATGAAGGAAAAAGAAAAAACAAATACAAGCTTGATCCAAAACTTCTGCAGCCCTTGAGAAATTTCGAGACATAGAAGTTCAATTCACACTATTACCTTATTGTGTGGTCCAATTAACACTTTGTTTCCTATGGTGTGGTAACTTGAACTTCATTTTTAGACTCAGTGCAGTAACGTGTCGTGCCAGGATGAGTGCTGACGCTCCTCGATCTCGAGTTTTACAAACGGTTCGAAGGAGATCAAAGTTACATGGCCTCACAATGATGTATTTATTATATTTATATTGTTCATCCATTTCTTGAGATAATTTTAGAGTATTATGTAAAAAATGAATCATATCCAAATATTAAACACAGATAACAGCAGCGATAATGATTTTCACCATTAAAAAATTCATAGGACCTTGTTAATAAGGTGACAAAGACATGGACGAAGAGGTAAAAAAAATCATATTCATCCAAAACTTCTGTGACTACTGAAAATCCACTGCTGCTTTTTTCAGTGTGGTCCACTTGATAGTTATATTTGTCTTATTTTTCGTTTCTTAAGACTAGCTCGCCAAATGGATGGGCGGTTTGGATATAACACATACTTCCCGCTTCCGTCCGGGAACGGAAGAGGAGTGTCTTGAATAACATCAGTCTATTAGGGTTTTTGAATGTCTCCGCACTCTGCAAAGCTGCAGAGGAAAACGAAGCCCTCTCCTCTGAGAAATTATTCCAAAATCTAGGTCAAGAGAAATATCATTCTTCTATCAGTTTTCCCAAATCCAAGTCTTCCAGATTTTTATTTTGATTTTCTTTTCCCGCGGTCACGATCTGAAGATATATACGAGGATTGAATGCCATCATCAGCATCTCATTGAGTTTGAGAGCTCTTTCCTTTTTTTAACGGAAGAGGAGTTGAATTTTCCGTTGCTTCGTCGGTGTTGCTGTAGCACGGATCATTGAAGTTGGAAATGGCAACATCGGTAGGGAGCCAACCTCCTCCGTCTCTGAAGAGACGGGATTCGTCGGTTACGAGAGAAGGCGATCAGCTCATCGTAACACCGTTGGGAGCCGGCAATGAAGTGGGTCGGTCGTGCGTTTACATGTCCTACAAAGGAAAAACTGTACTGGTATGCTGCCTGTATCGATTGTGCATTTCTTCCAATTTTTGGTTTCGAATTGCAAGTCTTGAGTGATTTCAGGCTGCACTTCTTTGTTGCTGCTTCTTCTTTTTCTACTTCTTGAGCAATTGTGAATTTAAATATTTCTACGTGAAGTTTGTACATGTGGAGCCCATGATTGGGTGATACAATCCGTTGATGTAGTGGACCGTATCATGGATGGACCATACCGCAAATGAAATGACCTTTCCATTGTTAGCTTATTTATGGATGGATTACAAAATACATGCCAACAGTCCTTTTTCAGTGGATTAAAAGGCTGTGGATTCGATGGATAGGATCTTCCAGTTGGGGACGTTTTCAGGGCATGCTCCATCAATGATGGGGGGTGGCAAATCAATGGTTTGGATCACTGAACCATGGGTCCCATGACATGGTGGTTCTGGATTTGTTGTTAAATAGAGAATTCTGCCTCTCTCTCTCTCTCTCTCTCTCTCTCTCTCTCTCTCTCTATTTACATGCATTAGATTTTGACACAGTTTGTGTTTTCTTGGTTTGTAGTTTGATTGTGGAATACATCCAGCTTACTCGGGAATGGCTGCTTTGCCTTACTTTGACGAGATTGATCCATCCACCATTGACGTGCTTCTTGTTACACAGTAAGTATAGAATCTGTTCTGGTTATTTCTTCACTAGATATCTTGGTACGCATTGCTTACCACATTCTGAGTTAAATTCGGAAGACAATGTAGGAATGAGCTGAAAACTAAGAAAAAATAGTGAAATTGATTAGTTTGTTGTTTAAAGAGATGTTGAGGAACATTTTGAAGTGTCTGTTATCTACTTTGGTCCGAATGATTGACATGTTTCGTGGGGTTAAAATTGCCTGATAATTCAGTTAATTGTCTAGCAATCACTTGTCGTGAACTTCTGATTGGTTTGAGACTGCCCAAATTAGTTGTGTTGTACGGTGTAGACTGTTAAGCTTAATCATTAGGGGTGTGTTTGGATGCAGTTTTTAATTTGATAATAAAGTGGAAACAGTCAAGTTGTAATATACTTAACATTCAAGTTCATGATTTGAGCTCCAAAATGCAAATATGTTACTTTGAAGTTGACTAAATAGAAACATAGCTGCAACTTTATAACTACTTTTCCATGGTGAATATTGGAAACATTGATTTGTTTTTTAATTTATTATTTTTTTTAATTTTTAAATCTTTTCAAAAGAATGTTTGCAATTTAATTCCTTTGTGCATTCAAACAAAACCTAAAGCAATGTCGATCAGCTATTTTTTTTTTTTTTTTTTTTAAAGAAAGATGATGGCAATTTATTTTTGTTGTGGTGATTCCAATTTAAAAAAAAAATTAATTTTCTAGTGGATGAGTCATCCGAGGCATTCCAGTTTCATCCCAGATTGAAGCAAATCACCATGTTGATGCAGACCGAGAGCGACCAATAGGGGACCAATTTGGACAAGTCCTGTTTTATGAAACGAGTCACCAGGCTAATAAAGATTGAAACCAACCAATAGGGAACCGATACAAACAATTTGGGGCAAATTATTCCAGCCCTCAGGCGAGTCACACTCCAACACCAGTATTTAATCCAAAATACCGTGCCATCATTGCATTTGCAATTGATGCCCCTTTGTTGGGGGGAACCCATTACCTTGTAATTCATGTACTTAGCAATGAAGAAGCTGTTTATTGAATAAATGAAAATATAGTTCTCTTGTTAAAATTTTCTTCCCATCACAACATTCCTTTCTGCGACTTTATTCATTATTTCAGCTTTGCATTCCTCACTGTATAAATCATGAATTTGTTTTAAGAAGATGCCATTTATTTGCAGCTTTCACCTCGACCATGCTGCATCACTGCCATATTTTCTCGAGAAGGTATGTAGCATTATGGATAAATATTTGCATGGTCTTCCTGTGCTGATATACTGAGTGAAGTGTGTTCATATTTTTACAGACCACTTTCAAGGGACGGGTTTTCATGACTCATGCTACAAAGGCCATATACAAGCTGCTTTTGTCAGATTATGTGAAAGTGAGCAAAGTTTCGGTTGAGGACATGCTGTATGATGAACAAGACATTCTTCGGTCCATGGACAAAATCGAGGTTTGTTCATCTGTTTCTTGTGCTGTTTTGTAAGGATGCTTTTTATTGCATAGCCTCAGATTATGTGCTCTTTTTGCCCATATTCTCCTCTGTCATATGCTGGAAAAGGCTACTGATCATCATCATCAACATCATCATCATCTTCGTCATTGTCGTCATTTAAGCCTTATCCCAACTAATTGGATTAGCTACATGAATCATATTCCGCCATTCCACTCTTATCTTGAAATGTGAGATTGTCAAGATTTATGATAAAAGCGGTGGCTGGAGGCTTGCACTTGCTGCTAACCTGAATGCAACCCTCCTTTATCCAGGCTGAGACCAGAAATGGAAAAGGCTACTGATATACAAAACAAATAAATAAGAACCATGGTGGAAAAGAAGATTTGGTCAGGAAAGTGCTCTTTGACATATATTAGATGGGACTACCCTGTAACTTTGGGTAACGATAGAACTACCCTTGGAAGTAACAAAAAGTTTGCTCATCCAACTCAGCCCAACAGTTGAAGACATCAGAACCTAACTGGAGTTGTGTTCTTCTTTTTCCCCTAATCAATTTCTTAACTTAGGGTGCATTTGGATTGAAAACATTCTTTTGGCTTTTCGAATGGTTGATTGAAAATTTATTTCATTGTAACTTTCCAACTTCTGGACTAAATAATTTTGTGTTTTTTATTTTGACAATTTTCTGATTACCAAAATCAAAATTGGATTTTCTTCTTCTTCTTCTTTTGTTTTTGTCTTTTGCATGTTCATCTACCAACGGAATGTATGCAATTTCGTAGTTACATTTGAAGTAATAATTGTAAACCACATTGTACTGTGCATTAGGATTGGCATTGGGTCGGATGGACTGCCTGCCAACCAACTTAACTCTCTTAAAAAAAGCCATGGTTGGGCTTGAGTTTATTGGGTTTCCAGTTGGGCTTAGGCCGGAAAACATACACCATTTAATAAATGGGTAGGACTCAGGCATTGTTCGAATTATCTCTGATGTTATCTTTATCTCCAACTTAGCGGTACCGATAACATTGGTAGCGATGCTAATAACGTTGGTAGTATCAGAAATTCCAGGTATTAGCAATGTATTGCTAAATATCGCCAACATATCAATATCGTTAATGTAATCACCAATATTTTTAACTATGTAAATTTTAGGTGTCGCTTGTATTGCCAATGTATTAATGTCGCCAATGTATTGCCAATATTTTCGACTATGTAAATTCCAGGTAATGCTTGTATCATAAGTGTATTGACGATATTTCAATAGTAAAAATTTATTTCATTTTTTTTTTTCATGAGTACATGGTTGTATGTAGTGTTCAATTTGTTATTGATAATATTGATAAGATCTCGATATTATCAATCTTGCAACATGCGTGATATTGAGACCATAATCTTTCGTTTCCTTTCTAATTGTTGATGATTTCTTGGTGAAATATCATGTGCTGTTGATATTTTGCAATATCGATGGATGTTTGGATGGAAGGTTGGATAGTTAACTAGGACAGATGGGATGGTTAGACTGATTTCTTACAACAACACATGCTTTTAAGGCCCCATTAAATGGAAACATGTTATGTATGTATTCTTTTTGCAAAATTTTTATTTCTAAATATGCAAATATGTCCATTTTAACATCTCCTCAAGTTTCGCTGAAAATTCTACCGTTTTTCCCATGTTTCCCCGCATTTCCAGTTATCAGCGATATTATCGGTGATATCGATATTGTTTCCGTATCCTTGGCAAGCGAAACTTGTAGCGATACCGTTACTTCGAACACTGGGCTCAGGTTGACCTAGGTAACACCAGACCTGCCCATATATCATTTTAGCTGTTGATAAGTTATGTATAAATAAATGTGTGCATTAATCGTGTGCTTGGAGATATGTGGTGTCTTGCAGGTGGTCTCAGGTTCGAGCCCTCCTGATATATATTTTTTTTTAACAAGTGGGTCAGGTCAGGCTAGGCGCAGGTTTATAACAATCTGGTCATTTTTTGGGTTGGGCTGAACCTGACCTGATCCGTACCCAACCCATTGCCACCACTATGATGCATTGGATTATCCTCATTGGCACAACCTATCATGCATTGGCCATAAATTGAAAAAGGTACCTGTCAAATTATCCTAACTGTTAAATTTGAGAATGCCAATTGCCAAGCAAACGACTTCATGTAGAATGCCAATTATTGTTTAGGATCATCAACTTAGCAATACTGTCAGAATAGTGTGAAGTCTTTTTGTCATTTAAACATGAACCATCTATGAACATTCTTTAACCATCTACCTAAGAGTCCTTAACAAGTCCTTTGTTTGACTGGCAAGGGTCACTTAGATGTTTTTCCTTGTGGTATCATACACTGCTTGGGCGGAAAGGTGGCAATATGTCATCTAATTTTTGTAAGTTTGTACAAATGTGGGCAAGTGGACCATTTCTGTATTTCTCCTCAACCATCTATGTGGAGGCCTTTGATCGAAGCATTGGGATCTTCAAACCTGGGTGATGGTGTGAGAACTCTCCCACAAGATCATTTTTTATCACTGGACCATAGACTAACAAGTATGGAATTTTGTGCATTAGTAAGCTGTATGTTAGCTGTGAGTAGGAAGAGTGATTCATGCAGTGTTGCATAATGGTTTGCCCAAAAGTTTGTAAACTATGCTTTGGTTTTCAATTTTACCAAATGGGGTTTGTTGCTCTCTGATCCAAACTGCTGATATTAGTAGGAGACCGCTATTAAAAATCCCCCAGTTCAGAAAATCATAATCCTTCAATTTGTTGGCAACAGGTAGATGAGTGAGAAAGAAAATGCAACAAGTAGCACACATTGAACCAAAAAGTGCCAATTATTACGAGGCTATGATTTTCCAATCCAGAGTATTTGTGGTGCATTGGCTGTCACGAATATGGCCATCATATTAATGGTTTGGACAGCTATACCAGGCTCCCACTTGTACAAACAAACTGTCAAACTCTTGAGTGAGCATTTAATGGGTGTCATGGTGGGTCTTGTGGCGGAGAGGAATAGGAGGAGATAACCTCAAGTGCTGATAGAGATGGCATTTCGGTCTAATCATTATGGAATAGAGGAATAGGAGATGTATTTTTAAGAGGGGAAGGGACCTCCTTACCTGAGGATAATATTTGCATTTATTTTTATTTTTTTTCATTTTTGTGAAAGTGCCTTGCTTCAGGATTTGACCAAAATCAAAATATGCTAGTGCCGCTCTCCTATATCCAGACGTTGCTGTTTTCGAGCCAAAATATTCTTGCCATTGTTGAAACTAATGGAAAGCTATGCTTTTGTCATTGTGAAAGTTATGGGAATCCATCCTTAAACATTTAAGAAGTAAATCAGTTTGAACCTCTCATCCATCAAAATTGTATGTGAGTAGCCTGATTTTCAAAATATATATTATTTAATGGATTATCGAGCATGAAGACTGCTGTGACTTCTCAAAGAAGAAGAAGAAGAAAGGACTTCTTTTGCTCTTACCACCTATCCATATGCAGTCAGCCCATTCAATGCTAGCTGCTAGTTTCCACTCATGCGAGCCTTTTTCTCTCCTCCAGGTAGTTAACCCAAATGGGAATCTTTGTTGATCAAACAGAAAAATGAAATAGAGATCTGGTATCGGCCTTGTTTGCTAATAACCATGTTCTCTTCTCCTAAAATTTGAAATTGGACAGAGTCCTGATCTTGAAAGCCTGATCTTTTCTTTATTTCTTTCTTTCTTTCTTGTCTTGCAAGGTAATTTTTGTCCTTTGAATGCATCACCAATCATCTTTAGATATTTAAGTGTGAGACCATACTCTTCCCTATGCAGGTCATCGATTTCCATCAGACTCTAGAAGTAAATGGCATCCGGTTCTGGTGCTACACTGCTGGCCATGTCCTTGGGGCTGCCATGTTCATGGTTGACATCGCTGGGGTCCGGGTGCTTTACACAGGAGATTACTCCCGTGAAGAAGATCGCCACCTCCGTGCTGCCGAGATCCCACAGTTTTCCCCTGACATCTGCATCATTGAATCCACCTATGGTGTCCAGCTCCACCAGCCCAGGCTTGTACGAGAGAAACGCTTTACCGATGTTATCCACTCAACTATTTCTCAGGGCGGCCGCGTCCTCATTCCGGCATTTGCACTTGGCCGTGCACAAGAGCTCCTCCTCATTCTGGATGAGTACTGGTCAAACCACCCTGAACTCCACAACATTCCCATTTACTATGCTTCCCCTCTTGCCAAGAGGTGCATGGCAGTCTACCAAACCTACATCAATGCAATGAACGAGAGGATCCGGAACCAGTTTGCAAATTCAAACCCGTTCGACTTCAAGCACATATCACCATTGAAGAGCATAGAGAACTTTGACGATGTTGGCCCATCTGTGGTGATGGCAAGTCCTAGTGGTCTGCAGAGTGGTCTGTCGAGGCAGCTGTTCGACAAATGGTGCTCGGACAAGAAGAATGCATGCGTGATTCCTGGGTATGTTGTGGAAGGGACATTGGCCAAGACTATTATTAATGAACCCAAGGAAGTCACACTCATGAATGGCCTCACTGCCCCTCTCAACATGCAGGTCCATTACATTTCATTCTCGGCCCATGCCGATTTTGCGCAGACAAGTACGTTTTTGAAAGAGCTCATGCCCCCCAACATAATCCTGGTTCATGGAGAAGCCAACGAGATGGGAAGGCTCAAACAGAAGCTCATCACCCAATTCATCGACAAAAACATTAAGATCATATCTCCTAAAAACTGCCAGTCTGTCGAGATGTACTTCAATTCAGAGAAAATGGCCAAGACAATTGGGCGGTTGGCTGAAAAGACCCCGGAAGTGGGAGAGACTGTCAGTGGCTTGCTTGTAAAGAAGGGATTCGCATACCAAATAATGGCCCCTGATGACCTCCACATCTTCTCACAGCTATCCACTGCAAACATCACTCAGAGGATTGCTGTCCCTTATTCTGGTGCCTTTGGAGTGATAAAGCACCGGCTCAAGCAGATATATGAGAGTGTTGAATCCCCAATTGATGAATCTGAGGTCCCGACCTTGCATGTGCATGAACGGGTGACGGTGAAGCAGGAGTCAGAAAAGCATGTTTCGTTACAGTGGACTTCAGACCCCATTAGTGACATGGTCTCAGACTCAATTGTCGCTCTGGTTTTGAATATCAACCGGGAAATTCCGAAGGTGACGGTGACAGAGACCAAGACAGAGGAGGAGATGGGAAAGACAGCGGAGAAAGTAATATTTGCGCTCTTGGTTTCGTTGTTTGGCGATGTCAAGATGGGAGAGGAAGGGAAACTGGTTGTGACGGTTGACGGGAATGTGGCTCGTGTTGATGGAAAGAATGGAGATGTTGAGTGCGAGAATGAGAATTTAAAGGAAAGAGTAAGGACAGCATTTCGTCGGATCCAGAGTGCCGTGAAGCCAATCCCGCTTTCAGCGTCTTGAAATGGCTTTTTTTTTTTTTTTTTAAACACACGCACACACCCCACACACGCACGCCGTGGGATTTCAGCATCTTGAAATGGCTTAATCATTGTTAGGAGCATCAAACTGTTTTCTCATCCCTATGAGAATTAGAGATGTTATGTGTGGCATTTTTTATGGCCTTTCACAGGTTAGGGTGTCTGATAAATCAATCATGTAAGTAGGCAGTAGTAGAATGATTTGTATGATTCATGCACATGCATCTACTTGAAGGATGACAAGGATATATGCACAGCATCCTCGGATTTTCAGTTTGTAGTTTGTACGAGCAGGTCCATGGTCCGGTGGTCCAGAATGTTGATCTGATGGTCCAGCCTTTGGACTTTTCCTGTTGAATGAACTGTTTCTGTATTTCTTTTCTCATCCATCTACTTGAAGGATGACAAATTCAAAGACCAGAAATGTAGGATTTTCCTGTGGAGGACATTCTTAGGGAATGATCAATCGACAGTGGTGCTGATTGTATCAATGGTATCAATCACTGAACCATGGGTCCACTCTTACAAACTGAAAATTGGCTAGTATTGAGTATCATATAAATCCTTGTCCTGGGGTAGCTTATGCATAGTTCATTATCTGCATTTCAGAAATCTAATGGTTGCAATAGGGAACTACCCTAAGCACACAGGTTGAAGCAAGGCCACAAATCTCATTCTCGATAAGGAATTCTCAGGATATTTTCAAATTCGGGTATTTTTCTTAGCATGTGTTTGGGAAACCACACAGAAACGAGATTTTTTTTTTTTTGAAAAGGAAAAAAGTGGTTGGTAAAGAGTAGGAGAGCAGATATTTTGGATATTTGGGATTCTTGTCATTATCCTGTTGGGAGAATATTGGGATTTGTTTTTAGGGTTTTGGAGATATTTTCAGAGATAATACAGCTATATATTTTCAGAATATGGGAGATATTTGTACTATGGATTGAAGAGGACTCATAAAAACCATGCAAGATCATTTCTAGGATATATTGAAAAAGGTAATCCATCTAGCTTGAACTTTTCATATATATGCACATCTCCAGGTGGCTGATATAAAATCAGAAAGAACATGGAACCAGAGCGTAGCCCTATGTAATTGCACTTCTAATGCCTAGCCCAGTAGCCCCCTCATTATTGCAGGTGCTAATATGTTGCTGGTGTATGAGATGCAGGCCCTTCACTAGGCCATACCTTTATCTGCTCCCCAGCTTGAAATCCAGGCTGGCTCACTAGGCCATACCTTTATCTGCTCCCCAGATTTGCCAAGTTGAACGATAGAATGTGGGACCCATATAGCTAGGTAAATGGGTCAAGCTCAAGTTGGCTCAAAATTCAAAATAAATTAATAGAAGATAATTACAGATTATATATTCAACGTATGCATGTTTGTATGTATCCACAAATTGGGGCCAAGCTGGCACATTTAGCTCCATATTTCACTGTTAACTCGAGTTTGGTCTGAATGGATTGGGTGGGTCAAGCCCGACCATCTGCGATTAAATGAATTCGGTCAGTTCGATCTTGGACTTGATCAACTTTAAGTGGATCAGATCCGGCAATAGGATAATGGATCGTGGATCAGGTTGAATTTCTTTCTATTTATCAATGCAACCTTCATGTCGTGAATTTTAGACCATTTTCCATACTGCGCATCGATAGCCTTGATATGGAATGTCCATCCAACCGAGCATGAACATGGATAGCTTACGCCACCACAACCACCTAAATCAGGCAAATCCTTACGGAATTTATGCCACAAATTCCATTTCCAAGCCACCAATCAGACAGATTCTTCTACTAGTGAAAATATCAGTTAATAGACGGGGTAAGTTTACAAATCCCATTTTGAGGTCAGAGAATGGGCAATGCATGCTTTGAAATACCCCTGATCGTCACATAGGTAGGACGGAAAGGCCTCTTGGACCGTTGAGATTTGGGCTGAAATGACTTTTACGTGAACCGAATCCCCCACTTCCATTTCCAGAAAAGAAGAATAAAGGGGAAAAAAAAATGATATTCCACCACGATTTCCATAAATATCATACAACTTTGTTTTCACAAATGCCTTTTGCCTCTTTTTTTGTTGTTGTTTTCTTTCGAAGTATGCATGTTTTTTTTTCCGTGAAAAGGTCCCCAACGAATACATCCATGCAACGGAATCATCATCACCATCATTTAGGCCTTCTACCAACTTGTAGTCGGCTACATGAATCTTGTTCGGCCGACTCGATCAAAGGTGGGACCTTTCATTAGGCCATAAATTATCTAGTCTTTTTAACTATACCCATTTACATACTTTTAAGCCTTTCCCTTTCCCCTGTCTTTTAGAGCCTTTAATTTATACTAACTTGCTCCTTCTAACCGGCATAGTTCTTGGTCTCTATTGCATGTGACCAAACTAAGTCATTAGAACCATTCCTAAATTCTGTTGAATGCTTTCATATCTGATTCTATCCATTCTTGTCTTATTACTTGTCCATTTTAACATTCTCATTTCAACTACACCCACATGTTGTTCTTTAACAGCTCAACACTATGTTCATAAATCATGGTTGATCTTAATCACATTTTCCTTCTAATTTAGGTGATACCCGATCACATAAAACTCTAGAAGAACATCTCTATTTCTTACATTGAGCTTCAATTCTACAGGAAACATTCTATTAACTAAGGTCTCGAAAGTAGTCATTTTGGAAATTTTCTTGATCAACAATCTTAACTAATTCTTCATTTTCATACCTATTATTACTAAAATTTCACTATATGTTCTGTTTTAGACTGATTAATTATAAATTATTTAGATTCTAAAGCATCCTCCATAAATCTAATTGAGTTTGCACCCTTGGCATCTTGTCAATCAAAACTACATATCTACAGACAACGTACATTATGGCATCTCTTCCTGCGAAAGGCAAACAACATTCGCTATGGGATCTCTTTCTGCAAATGCCAGTGAGAATGGCAATGTAACTTAATTTAGGAATGTCGAGTGCAATATGGAAGGATGATACTGCTTGAGAAATTCTGACTCCATACCATTTCGCTCTCTTTTCTTGTGATGTTGATGAACTCTGATTCTTGAATGCATCATATGCCATGCCCATGCAATGCAAGTATCCGGACCAATGTGTAAATGAGGTGCAGTGCAATGCAACCCAAAGGTGGTAATGGGAGGAGAGAACATTGCCATGCAAGGTGGTGACCCAGAAAATTTTGAGATTCTACACATCTCAAGTTGCATGGCATCGAGGGTTTTATAAGACCTACAAAGAACTCAATCATCATGCTAGATGCAAAGTGAATTAGTGATAAATCTCATTCTGGGTGATTTCTCAACCCAGAAATTTCTTGCGAGATTTTTAAATTTTGAGACTTTTCTTGGGATAATGTCGGGAAACTCTTGCCATATATACAGAAAGTAACAATTTTAAAATTAATAATATATTTAAATATCTATATAACAAATTCCTTGAGGCTTTTATTATTTTTGGAGTTAACATTGTGATATTTTAAAATCTGCAAAATATTTTGAAAATTGCATGATAAATATCAGTAAGTGTATTTTTGGTGACAATATCAGCCATATTTGTGACACTAGCTAGATGAATGAAAAGAAATTAACGGAAGGGAGGAACTGACAGAAGCACAGCCGGAGATATCCAACGGTAAATGGTTTCTAGTTTGGAATTACAGCCTACCATTTAGTGATCCAGAGCATTGGTCCATTGACCCTAGAGAGGATGATAAATACCTTAAGATTCTCCTTGATAGGCCTGGTGGAATTGGATCCTTACTCTTGCTCGGGTGGTAGACTCTCAGGAGTTTCAACACCCGGTCAAGGGTTCGAGTATCCATAGGTGGTGAAATCCCACCACGGCATGAGTGTGTGGGGTGTGTGTGTGTGTGTTAAAAAATAAATAATAATAATAATAAATAAATAAATAAATAAACAACAACAATAGTTGAATACATTCAAATCAATGCTGCAACATGATAGGATGGTTTTGAATTTTGGTTTGCCATAGGTCAAAAGAAAAGCAACAATCTATATTCAACTGACCAAAAAAGCCCTAAGATTGGAGGCTACGACCTTCCAATTTGGGCGAGTTTTGGGGGGCATGGCACATCAACAGTAGGTCCATTATTTCATGATCCAGAATGTTGCAGGCCACTGATTGTATGGCTACCACAGCCCAACACACTCAACAGTACCAATCACCACAAATGTTTGCTACATGTACCATGAGGAGCTCGGTGTAAAGTAATTCTATGATGCAAGCTGACGCTAGCATTTTTTATAGTTTAAGCACCAATGACCTTTTTAAAAAAAAGTTAATTGGGAAACCTAGCCTGACCACAGCGCACCAATTTCCATCATCTGGTGGCCTTGGCAAATTGCACATATGGTACCAATGGATGAATGGTCCATGGTCTGGACCATTCATCGCACAGGTCCCACCATGGATGGATCACTGTCAACAAATCACATGGATTGGATTATCCAGCCTGTCCAATTGGTGGACATTTCACAACGCAATGCTCAGTCATCGATTTTTTTCCTACCATCCAACTAAGATAAATCAGTAGATTTTTCTATGATGACCGATTGACACATCTGGTGAATGGTCCAGACTATATATCAGATGTCCAATTTGACAGCAGTGCAGCAGAAAAGAAGATTAGTGCACTGCACTCACGCAAGGTCTCCCCCAAAGCTCATTTCTCTATCTCATAATCTATGAAGTTCCTCACCATGAGTATTCTGAAATGTGTTTTGATCTCCATCACTTTCAGTAACAAATTGATCTTCTTTTTTTCTTGATAAATAATTTTCTAACAACAAGGTTGATGGACCAAAACAGCTACTGCTCAAAATCCCGTTCAGGAAGTAAATATTATGGGGGTGTTACTTTCGCAAAGATACACTCCTAACACCCGACTGAAACCCTTGTGTGTACGCTGCATTCTTGAACATCATCTGCAATGAAATGTGACGGCCATCAGTATGAAAGGAACATGAACAATAAGATATAGCTAAAGAATGTATAATGCCATCGTGGTTCAGTTGTCACCACTAGAGGTTGTAAAACTATTGTTATCATCATTGTCATCATAGCCTGGTTCTATCTATTTGGGATCACCTCCTCTCATGGTAGCTTGGCAAAAGTTTGATGACAGGCTGCCCACCTGAAATCAACCCTCCTTTACAGGGGCTAGGGACCGGCTGGTGGAATTGGATCCTTACTCTTGCTCGGGTGGTAGACTCTCAGGAGTTTCAACACCCGGTCAAGGGTTCAAGTATCCATAGGTGGTGAAATCCCACTACGGCGTGAGTGTGTGGGGTGTGTGTGCGTGTGTTAAAAAATAAATAAATAATAATAATAATAAACAAATAAACAACAACAATAGTTGAAATACATTCAAATCAATGCTGCAACATGATAGGATGGTTTTGAATTTTGGTTCGCCATAGTCCATGTCAATATGCCTTTAAATGGGGAAAAGAAACCCGGTCGTGCCAATTTTTTCCAATTGCAAAACCCAACTCCATCGAGTCAAAACTTGCTGAATCTTGATTTAACAAGTTAGACCAACTCAAGTCAATTAATACTTCTAATTTAAAATACGTAATTTAGACAGTCTTTATGCAGTAAGAGTATTTTTCAAGTTTTAGACCCGACTCTAGATGAATAAGGTATTTCATACTTCTAATTTAAAATACGTAATGACCAGGACCAACAGCAGCCCAGCCCTGGCCCATTGCCACCCCTAGGTTGCAGGTTTCATTTTCAATTTCTCTAAAGGAAGAAGCGAAGAGGAAAAGTTAATAATCTTATATACTTTCACCAAATCAACTGGCTTTAAGTCAAAATTTTGCATTATGCCAAGTAGAGTCAAGAGTCTTTAAGTTTTACAACATTGGTCAAGACCTAACATTGCAGATAGAAATAGCAAAAAGAAGAGGAATTTGTATATCAGTTCTCAGTTGGAAGTGCACCCAAATCTTATTTTGGTTGGATATGCCAGTGGGGTTATGTAGTTTTCAACTTATTTTGGTTGGATGTGCCAGTGGAGCTATGTAGTTTTCAGGTTATCAGTTCTTTGTTTTTCCATCCCTGAAATAATATTTTGTTTGCTTCAAGTAGTATGGTGATGGAAAAGCATTTTTACCTGCCCTTCCCTGAGGTACTGCAAATAACAATAACAATAATAAAATTTTAAAAAGAAAACCCCTAGTTTAATACTTACTGTCAGGTTCTCCAAATCCAAACTGAGATGTTTCCTGACACCATCCAACACATCAGGTCCAAGCTGTTCCCCATGCTTTTGAATCTGCAAGGATTGGCTTTTCAATAGGTAAAGTAACAAAGCAAATTACTGGATGAAATTGACGATCAACAGGAGGATGCAAAACAGTTCAGTTCACCTCCGACAGGACTACTTTTGATGTTTTATCAATGATCTCATCAACGAATTTCCTAACATCGGTAACAGCAGCCAAGGGATCTGAGACACTTTTTGGCTTCTCCATAGCTCGTTGTGCTTGACTGGAGGGATTCACAGTTTTTCCTATAAATGTAGAAGAAAGCATGACTGGGATACAAAAAGTATTTGGCAATTCAATAACCACACATGCATGTAAAAGGCACTGAAGACTGTCGTACAAACAGTATGGGATGGGAGAGATCATTGGAGCACATAATATTCTTCTCAGTTATTCATTCTAAAAGATGCCAGATGAGGGCCGTATTCATCATATAACTGAATTATTTTCATGATGTCAAAGGTCCAAACTCAAAATTTGAATTAAGTACATGAAATATATTTATCTTAACTAAATGCATTGCAAGCAAGAATTTCCCAAAAATATTTTCAAATTGATGGAGCAATTTTTCTTCACAAACTCCTCAGTATTTAGGAGCACATGGCTTTCTATTGTATACTATATTATAGGGTAACAGATTCAAAACCACTACTTATATCTAGCCCAGAAAATATAACCTGACAAGGAAAAGTCTAGAGAGTTTAGACAGACTCGATAAGATCCTTGACCACCTCTCTTTTGGAGACAATTTTTAATCTTTCACGGCATACAACACATTGTCATGTGAACTTCCCCTGGATGCAGGGATTGATCTGAAAAGCTAATAAACCATATCCCCTAGACTTTGACTATATAGCTGGCTCACATTTCAATGCATAGAATTTCAAATATGTCGTAAGTATTAAGGGGTACACCCTGCAAGAATTCAAGTCATAAATTGATTGGATTACACGACTGCTGTTATTTGGATGCAATTACTATAGTCAGATTTACATTAGAAGAACCTATCAAAACTAACAAGTTCTGCTGGGAAGTATATATTGTGGTATTTCATCAAATGGCAGAGGAGAATTGGCAAATGGCAATGTCCCTTTCCTGAAACGCCTTCTCGCAGACAAATTTGGAGTAGATCAGAACAGCTGCGAATTAAGAAAGCCAAGGGTCGAAGGGGTCTGCTGTATGGAAAGAAGTATCCAAGCTGTCAAGCATTTTCCAGTCTTTCACTAGGTTCGAAGCTGGCAATGGGCTCAACATTCGCTTCTAGCATGATACTCGGTGCACAGTCCACCACCTCTGCATCCGGAGGTAGTGGTTCAGGTCTCCCCAACAGATGTGCTATGTGTTCATCTGCTGAAGAGAATGTTTCCCATCTCCATTGCACTATACCACTTCTGTTTGGGCTGCAGTTCTCCAAAATTTTGAGATACAGTGGGTTTTCCCAAGCTCAGTGGCAGATTTTTGTTCCAGTTTAGCACTCTAAAGCTTGGGATCCCGTCAGCGGAACTCTTTGGAATCGTTCTCAAAGCCTCCCCATGGAACCTGTGGTTAAAAAGAAATTGCGAATTTTTTTAAGGGAACACTAATTCAGCAACCGTGATAATAAGGAAAATTTCAACAACTCTATAGGCTTTATCAGGTCTACATTTATATTATAAAATTTAGAATCAATAGGAGATCTGTGAACCCACAAATTCTCAACCATTTGGAAGGGTATCAGTGTTGACCACTACGCTGCACGGCAAACTTGGTCTGAAATGCATTAATCGTATGAAAGGGTTAGACAAATCGGACTGACCCCAAATTTGGTACATACATGCTCTATCAAGGCTACATTCATCTTACAAAATTTAGGATCAATTGGAGATCTATGAACCCACCATTCCAATTCTCAGCCATTTGGAAGGGAATCAGTGTTGACCACTGCGCTAGATAGCAAACCCGGTCCAAATTGCATTAATTGGATGACGGGGTTAGACAGATCGGATTAGCCCTAAATTTAGTACATACATGCTCTATCAAGTCTACATTTATCCTACAAAATTAGGAATTAATTGGAGATTTGTGGACCCACCCACCAATTCTCAGCTGTTTGGAAGGGATGTCAGTGCTAACCATTGCACTAGACAACAAAACTGGTCCAAATTACATTAATCAGATGAAGGGGTTAAACTGATCGGATTGACCCCAAATTTGGTACTTACATGCTTTCTCATGTCTACATTCATCTTACAAAATTTGGGATCAATTGGAGATCTATGGACCCACCAATTCCCAGCCGTTTGAAAGTGTGCCAGTGCTGACCACTGCACTGGACAGCAAACCTGGTCTGAATTGTGTCAATCAAATGAAGGGTTAAGCAGATCGGATCGACCCCAAATTTAGTACGCACATCCTCTACCAAGCCTACATTCATCCTATAAAATTTGGAATCAATTGGAGATTTGTGGACCCACCAATTCTCAACCGTTTTAAGGGTGTCAATGTTGACCACTGCACTAGACAGCAAACTTAGTCTGAATTGCATTAATCGGATAAAGGGGATAGACAAATTAGACTAACCCCAAATTTGGTACATGCATGCTCTATGAAGTCTACATTCATCTTACAAAATTTAGGATCAATTGGAGATCTATAGACCCACAAATTCTCAGCCGTTTGGAAGGGTGTTAGTGTTGGCCACTGCACTGAACAGCAAACCTGGTTCAAATTGCATTAATCGGATGAAGGAGTTAGACAGATCAAATTAACCCCAAATTCAGTACATATATGCCCTATCAAGTCTACTATCATCACTTAAAATTTGTGACCAATTAGATATTTGTGGACCCTACAACTCTAGGCCATTCAAAAGGGTGCCAGTGCTAACCACTGTTTCAGTCCACCTGATTTTTCTAATTTTTGAGAATTTTGAGGCTCAATTTCGGCCAAATTCTAGGCCACCTTTGAGGCCCATTTTTTCCTCAATGTAGGCCCCTATATGGGCCTCAGTCAGGTCCAGTTGTGCCTAAAAGTGGGCCTTAGAAAGAGTTCACCCTTAGGCCGTTATTTCTAAAATTTTCAAGTTCCATTAGAACTTTAGGGTATATCATAATCTTGGGCCCACTTGGACCATGGGTCTTAATCAATTTTGGGGCCCATTTGGGCCTAAAGTTTGGCCCATTTATGGCCTAAAAATATATGAAAGTGGGGTCCACAAACATGACCACAAAAAAAGAGAATCACATAAAAACACATACACTGAAGTAGGCCTCCATGGGAATTCAATGGTGGATTTCATTCACATACTTCCTCAAAGGGGTGGCTAACTTGGATGTGGTTTGGGGCCACCCAAACACCACCATGATCTCACAGCGTGGCCCACTTTAATATATATAAAGCAAAGAAGGGAAGTAATACAAGGAATAGATCAAATCCACCTTAAGGAAAGATGGCTTTGATCTTTCTCTCTCTCCTTTTTTTCTCTCCTTTTCTCCCTCTGTTGGAATTTTCTTGCTAGAAATTGCTAACCACCATGGTTAGCCCCCTTTTGTGTGTGTAAAGAGTTAACCCTTGGTTAGGAGAGAGGGGTTAGTTTACTTGGGTTAATTAGTTAGTGGGGTATGTTGACATTGCACGGCTATGGCACATGCATGGGAGGATGATGTGTCACAAGGAGCGAGAACTCTAGGTGAGGTGTCCCGTGGAGAATGTGCATGTGGTCTAAGTGGGGTGAGGTGTCATGTGCATGTGACGTGTGTGGTGAGCGGACCATTGCATCATGGTGATGTCTGAGTTAAGTGGGTGGAGAATGTTGACACATACGACTAAGCTATGAAATAGGCTTTCTAAAATGGCCCATTGGTTATGGGCCTAAGCCCATATGAGGTGTGTGTGTGTGTGTGTGAGGTTCTTTGCACACTCATGTTCTCTGGTTCTTCGCAACATATCTCACAAACAAAGCGTTGCACGAATAAACAAATGGTACCTCCACGGATTAGGCCGATGTGACAGTCAATATGGCGCGAGTTTTGAGGTTTGGGTCACCAAGGTGCATACTACGTACGGACAGTTCGAGTCATGCTCCGAGGCTCCAGAAGAGATGTGAGGCACTAGGGTACTACAACAGATGTGAGGGTTGCTTACGAGCGGGTAGCCGAGACAAGCGTACAAACGCATTGCCGACCATTGGAAAAACTGGGGTATTACATTTTATAAGGTCAACTCATGGGAGCTTCTCATGAGGTCGAGCTTTATAGGCCCCACCATGATGTGTCTGACATCCACACCATCAATTAGATGCACCCATGGTGGGCAATGGGCCTAAAAATCAGGCCAATCCATGAATTTGGTGGGGCACACCATAGACAACATTTGAAAGTGGATGCCCACCCATTGAAACCTTCCTGATTGTTTATAGTGCCCACTGAGATGTGGGTCAAACATCCAACCCATCCATTGTATGTGTCCCACTTGGATGAGGGGTCACACCAAAATTTCAAGCCATTCCAGAAACTCAGGTGGGCCCCACCAAGTGCTTTTAGATATTTTAGGCATGATTTCACATGGTTTCATATGGTGTGGCCCACCTAAGTTCCAAATATGGCTGATTTTTATGACATTCCATAGACTAGAGGCGACCAACCAAATGCACGGTGTGTTTGTCCAGCACACATCACGATTGGGCCCACAGATCTCGATTTCATAGGAAGCTCCCATGAGGTCAATCTCATGGTACCTTTTCCCTATGTATATATGTATCCATGTATGTATGTGCACACGCGCGCACACACACACATATAATGGTCTCCTGCGCACTGTACGGCATGAGACATTTAACACACCTTTTCCCATCGATCATGCAACTTGTCTAAGTGTATTTGAGGTGGGCCTTACCATGACACGTCCTTAAAATCCACATCATTCATTAAGTTTGTGATAGAAATTAAGCCACAAGTCACAAATTTTTGGCAGATTTGTGAGTTGGGTGGGCCACAAAAAGGGAAACAGTGGGAGAGGAGGGCACCTACCTTACTGGTTGTTGGTCAGTGCTCGTGCAGTTCGTTCCATTTTACAAGCCTATTGTATAGCATCATCCCAGGAATGAGCTAGATTCAAATCTCAGGTGGACCATGGCACACGAAACAGTATAGGGACGCCCCACCATTAAAACATTCTTTGGGGCCACCAAAGTTTTGGAAGAAGTTAATATTGTTGTTTTCCCTGAATCCAGGCCTGTATGACCTAACCAATAGGTAGGATGGCAAATAAACACTACAGTGGACCTTAGGAAGTTTTTAATGGTGGGAGTTCAATCCACTGTTTTCTTATGGTGTGGTCTACCTGAGATTTGGATCTGGCTTATTTTTTAGCTCATGCCATAAATCGAGTTATAAAAATGAATGAACAGCTTAGATTAAATGCATACTTAATTATTGGGTGCGCAAGCACCAGACCAGAAGCAAGGTGGCTAATGACCGTTTCAGCATGCAATCCGCTAGCGACCCCACCAATACAGGGACGACTGGAGGTAGGCCCACCTTGATGTGCTTATAAAATCCACTCCGACTATAAGGGGCATGACGCTAATTTAGGCATATGAATTAAACATCAGCCTCATCCATAATTCTTGATAGGCCACATGAGCAAAAATAGTGTAAAGGGCTCCCACTATCCAAACTGTTTCACTCGGTGGGGCTTACCTAAATCACAAACCATCATATTTTTGTGCCCTACGGCTTAATTACTATCACGGACGTAATAGACGGAGTGGATTTCATAGACACATTACGGTGAGGCCCATCTCAAACACACTTATCTAAGTTGCATGACAGGTGGGGAAAAGGTGCGCAAATGGTCTCCTGCGGTACAGTTTGCGGGAGACCATTACTCTCTCTCTCTCTCTCTCTCTCTCTCTCTCTCTCTCTCTCTCTATATATATATATATATATATATATATATATATATATATATATATACACACACACACACACCCACCATCCCAAAGCTTTTAAATGACACATGGGAGGGCATGTCTTCTATTTGAACCACTCATTCATTCATACAATCTAGAGCAGGCAATGGTACAAAAATTACACCAATCAAATGATCCTAAATATCCTAGCATGAGAAATGGACACTCAAAGAGTGAGGAGAGAGATAAAATGGGTCCAACTATAGTTGTCAAAATCCTACGTTTACGATTTATGATTTGAGTCGAATCTTGAGCAAAACGATTTGAATCCCTTCTAATTTGAATCCTACGATTTAGGATACAATTATACTTGTTCTCTTTTATTTTAAGCTTCACTTGGCTTTCATTTTATGTTTTTAAATTAGTGGGAGCTTTAAGAATCATTTAGAAAAGGTTTAAAAAATTTTATTTTGTTTTTTGTATGAGATAGATATATATTCTCATCCACGTTAAATCATGGAGCTTTTTTCTGATTTCTTACTTCTTACCTGGTCGAAACACTGGAGTGATCTATGACTTATCTGGGAATGTTTTTATGGATGGTTACGATCATGTTGACCTATATGTATTTTGAACAATGGTTAGAAATCAAAATCTCTTTTTTCATCAGTCTACAAAATCAAATGTAGCTTTCCAACTTTTCCAATGTGATTCTACAATCAAAGATAAGTAAAAAAGAACATTAATTATTAAATGATCCTTGTGCGATTTTAAGGGAAATTTCTTCAAAGATAAAAATAAAAGAAAGATGAGAATCCTTTAACACTATCATGATATGGTATTAGTTTGTGCATATTGATGGCAAAAGGATGATTGATCAGTTCTTAATTTTTTTTCTGATATATTTATATTTTTCAGATTTTTTCCAATTTTTAGGAAAATCATAAAAAAAATCTTACAATCTACGATTCGATACAATTCAACCCCTACTACGATAAAATAATGATTTTGACAACATTGGATCCAGCCATCATTTAGAAACATCTATTCAACAGATATCACTCTGCATTGTTTATGATTCCAAAGTAGCACTTTGATTTAATAATGCAAACCATGTGATCTATGGCCCATAAATAATGGACAGTTGTAACAAATTGGCCCCATTCAAAGGGTTATGATCATCAATTGGTGTTATTCTTGAACCATGGGTTGCTCCTAATAGTACTATTGAATGAACCGTCCCGCTTGATGATTGGGCATCCCACGCAGCATTTAGAAGCTTTGGGGACTCTACTAACATCCCCATACTGATGGGGACATTATCACCCACACGCACGCATGTGCCTTAGCAGAATAATTTTCTCTGCTTTCTTTTCCTGGGCCAGAATGCTGAGGTAGCTTCTGCTTCTGTGAAAGTGCTATCAACAAAAGCACTTAACCAGGAACTACTTTAAAACACAGCTCAATCATTTAATTGCATTCTAGATGCAGCAACATAGAAATCATCA
Source organism: Magnolia changhungtana (assembly GCA_030180095.1). Taxonomy (NCBI): domain Eukaryota; kingdom Viridiplantae; phylum Streptophyta; class Magnoliopsida; order Magnoliales; family Magnoliaceae; genus Magnolia; species Magnolia changhungtana. The sequence goes on from JASAUF010000485.1 coordinate 947,357, forward strand.
AACCGTGAAAAAGGTGCCTAACAGATGAGGATAGAAGTTCTGCCATTAGAGTGATGCCATTGACATTTGAAACAAGCAAATCTGGAATGGGCCAAATCAAATCTTCAAATTTTTAATGGTTTTACCTGGAAGGCCTGCTGACTTATTCTTTACAGGCATGTGGCTTTCAGTAGGAAGTTGAACAGGAATTGCCTTTTCTGATGGATCTGGTAGAACGGGTGCCTCAGACGGAACAAGAGCAGCAAGATCAGGTGGTTGATCCTTCCCTACCACAGGAGTAGCCTACTACGAAGTATTGCCATCATTATTCACATTATTGCAGAAAGACATTAACCTAAAATTACTCTTTTACAAGATAAATAAATCACCTCTAAGTCTACATATGATGGCTGTCTTCCAATTGAAATAAGAAACTTGTCAAGATCACGGGCACTTAGAGCTGACAAACATGTACATCATGAATAAGTAACATTCTTAATAGCAAACCTAATAGAGAAGAAAAGATGGATGTTTTAAATTCAAGGCATTATCAGGATCTTATGGATCAGATGGGTATAGTGCCCTGTTGCACCCATCCATACAATGACGCCCATGGTTCAATGATCCAGACCATTTATATGATGGGCCTGGCTGTGGATGGGGGATGCTGAAAATATCTCCCAGATTGAAAGATACCAAACTATGGTCAGCCGTCAGTGGCTTATAAATAGAGAGTTAAGTAAATGAATATTCATCAAGAGTTCAGAGAAGGGCCAAATATACGATGGCCAGGAACTTCCAATCTAGTGGATTCAATCAGCTCACTGAACTGAATTGTAGAACCATGTGCACCACCTGTATGGAATCAGTGCATCAGGACCCTTCACGTCTTGGTGCATTAATTTATCACCATTCAAGCAGTGTGCTAGCTTAGAGGATGACTAGACAACATGCCCAGGAACATGGTTTTAACAGACAATGATGATGAAAATAGTCCAAACTGTCAAAAATCAACGGAAGCTCCTGTGCATTTAGAGGTCTACATTGTCAAACCATTCAAAAAAAAATGTCAAATAATTCACATTGAGGATGCATCTAACGTAAATACACGTTGCAATACCGGAGTTCAAAACCCTAATAAGAACAAGCAGGAAAGCTTTTCAACAAGAAGTACCTTTAAAGTTCAAACAATTATAAATAATTGGATATAATTGACAATTCTGGTTTCTTCTGTTTCCTGCTTGACACTGCTGGATTGTCAACAGAGCAAGCAAAGTTATAAAGGTCACTCAGGACTGTTCCATAGTTTTCCCTCCAAGCCTTAATGATAGGATTAGTGGGTTGAACTTGAAATAGCTTTTAGAACTCTGTAAATCATGAGATATAACCTGGTGGCTTTCAATTCTTTGCTTCAACTGAGAGACCATTCAGCCTCCCACTGTCCCTTCTCCACTTAATAGTTAACATCTACAAGGCTCTGTTCACCCACCTACCGTAGTTTCTCTTCAACTAATTCATGCTTCTAGACCAGCAGTAGTTTCTCTTCAACTAATTCAAGAATTGGTTGCTAAGGATCTAGACCAGCAGTTTAAAAGCAGGAACCTGTTTTCCCCTGCAATAATGTATCTATTCAAGAATTGGTTGCTAAGGAACTCACCCATGAGGATTGTCCCTTCTGCCCAACCACATGGTGATCCAGAACATTCATCTAGTAGATCCCACTGCGGATGGCTACACGGGTTAATTTGCAAATGATCTTATATTTGTAGAGATTACAATGGTCCCATCACACTATAAGCACAAGCACTCATCCAGCTTGTCGCAGGATACATCCGCGCATGAATAAATGCACAATCACTTATACAAAAATAAGGAAAGAAAGAAAATCCAATAAACAAATTTTTTAGGGTGAAAATCCAACAAATAAACAAAGGCAAAACAAAAGAAAATCCATATTAAGAGAAATTTCTCACTTACAAATGGTCATGTCATTTGAGAGTGGGTGGAAAAAGCAGAATTCTTGAGCTTTGAATCCTTGATCCAACAATAGTGAAACAGCTCTTCACAAAACAAAGATATAAAACTTCGTAAAAATTAAGACTCAATATACTAAACAAAAACGTGATGCATTGAGAATCAATAAATACACCATATTGCAGACTGCCTGATTTAATCTAAGTTACAGCGTAATGGAAACATCTTTTTTTTTCTGAAAGGTGTAATGGAAGCATCTCTCTAACTATCTAATGACTTAAGACTACTAAGCAAAATTATGAAGTTATTCTAAGTTTCTAACCAAAATCATCAGCCACTTCAACAAATGATACCTGTCACTACTACTTATTCAGTTGCAACAAAAGCACCCCATAGAAGCAAGGTAAGTTTTGGTAGTTTGAAGAGTGGAATACGAGCAAGAAAATTGTCAATTTTTTTTTTATAATTATGTTGTTCACGAATGACAGTTTTGATTGATGGGATGAGGGAGGAGGTAAACGCAAAGATAGAACTATGGTGGATGCTTTAGAATCTAAAGGTCATAAAATTTGTTGGACTAGAACAGAGCATATGGAATGCAATTATAGCAGCAATAGGGGTGGAAAGTAGGAATAAGTCAAGATTGTTGACCAACAAGTACCCCAAAATTACCATTTTTTACATCTTCGATCAATAATTCAGTAGAGCAGAGAGATTGAGGACGTTGCTCATTGAATTAGAGCTGGGTGGATGAAGTGGAGATGTACCTCTAGAGTTTTATCTGATCGACACACACCAATGACACTAAAGGGGAAATTTTATAGGATAGCTATGAGATTAGACATGCTCTATGGGACAGAGGGTAGGGCAGTCAAGAGAACATATTCACAGGATGAACGCAGCTGTAATGAGGATGTTAAGATGGATGAGTGGCGAGAAGAAGAAGGATAGCAGTTGCATGAACCTTCTACCCATGTGCCGCTCCCATTTCAAATCACACTTCAAACTCTTAATCCTGCTCCCACTACCTGCTAATACTTGCCAACATTTTGAAAGATATGCTTCCCTGCTCCCACACCTGAATCTTTTGACACTTCATGATGAGGGAACTTGAGTAGCACCAATATGTAATAAGATGAGGGAAAGTAATTGTAGATGGTTTGGCAATGTGCCATGTCCACGTGCAGTGGACACCAAGAACTGCACCGATTAAGAGTGAGTTGGTTCAAGTTTTACGCCTAAAAGGGCAAGGGAAAGGCCCAAAAGGACATGATGACATATGGTTTAACTGAGGATTTGGTCCTTGGTAGGGTGGAATGGCATAATAGGATTCGTTTAGCTAACCCCAATTAGTTGGTATAAGGCTTAGATGATGATGATGACGATGATGATGATTTTTTCCATGTGGATGGATAAATTGTCACATTTTATGTAAACAGAACATGACATAAGATAAAGATCAAAGGCAGACCACAACATTAAAGATTAAACACATACCGTGCAGATTCATTAATTAAGGCAAATGGAGTGACGCATCCCAATGGCACCTTGCAAAACAATGTTGCAATGCAGTTAAGTGAGACCAATTACATCATTACTCAGGGAAAATAAATGCCGCTGTCAAAATACCCAACCGAATACTCCTATACGTGTGATAACAAAACCATCGTTGCAGAAATAAACTTGGAAAGGATAAAATATATTAAGGCTGCACTCGACTCAGGCCATGAGAGAAATAATTCAGAAGTTTTATGATTTTTACTCTCAATTGAATTCCCAAAAGTCATGAAAGGATATTTGTGTGGGTACAAAAAAGCACTTTTATCCAATACAAAGAGCCCCATTTTCCACTTTTGAAAATTCTACTAAAAATGGAAATTCCAAAATCACAAATTGTTTTTCCCCTCTCTTGAATGGCAACAAGCCAAACGCATCATTAAGAGGTGGAAAGGAAAAATATTTCTGACCCACTGCTGCATAATTGAATATAACAACAAAAGTTACCTTTCCTGTTCTCTTGCCTCTTTTAGAAAAGTTTTTTTTTTTTTTAATGACAAGTTCACGACAAGGTGTCCCCACCCCTTTTTAAAGCGAGACTAATCCCCACGGATGCACACAATCACCCGCAAACCACATGCATCGGATAATCCCAGGGAGGTGAATCGATCTCGTGTCTATGGGGAGCAAACCCACGATGCTAGCCATTCGCCCCAACCCTGTACGGGTCTATTAGAATAGTTTTTAGAAGTCCATAAATAAGAAAGTGATACATTCTCAGGCAATTATTTAAATAGTCACTTGAATTTCCATATATAAGAAAGAGATTTAAGCTTCTCTTCGATTTATCTTTTCCAATTAAGTAATTGTAGATACTGGCTGTCCATTATCTAATCAAGTTGGATGAAACATGAAGGATCTTTACTCCTAGCTCCATTTTTTTAAGGGATTAAGTCTAAATTAGGGGGGGGAAAACTTCACCCAGCACCTAGGTTTCAAACCAAAACTCCCTTTGGAACCGTCAAATCCTATCCCGAAGGCCAGAAACGTGTGCAACTGAAGACTGAGCCCACACCCCTAATTATTATTTTTGGACCCCTATGGCATGGAAATTCAATTTCCGCACCACAAGGGTGTGTTTGGCACATGGGAATAAGTGGGATTACGTGGGATTAAATGGGTTTCAAAATCCACAAGTTGTTTGGAAAAGCAAGGGTTTTCCAAGACCTGCTGCATCGGGTTTTGTACCAGTCCTATCCGCCGACCTGAGGAGTATTGGGGAGTAGATGTTGCGAGATCCCGGAACTGTCTGTGGGATTCAAATAGATGGATGAAGACTCGTAGATATGAAACGAGGGTCCTATAGGGTACGAAAATCTCACCTAAATCCCAATGATGCTGCATTGTGATTTCAGAAAACCTGGGAGCCGTTGGATGAAGAAAAAGCTCCTCTGCAGGCACAAATCAAACCCTCGATGCATCTGCAATGTAAGGCTCTTGCAGTGGAAGACAACTGGCTGCCACTGATGGTAGTGGTTGCTGAGGGCTTCAATGCTAGTTTAAAGGTGGGTCTCTCCTTTTCTGGTTTCCCCCTACGTTGATGTAGCAGACCTGACTTTCCCAGCCCTTGGCCACCAACTGATCTGATCCCCCCCTCTTCGTCTTCTATTCTCCCTCTTTTCCTCTACAGCTGGGTTTCATATAAACCCTGATTCAGGTGAAAGCTTCAGGAGGATGTAACCCAATCGTAAGGACCGGTGAGTAAATAACCGTATTCGATACCAGTTTTGCTTCAACATGAATGAAAAAATACCCATCACTAATGTCAAAATCCATTTAACATGTAGGTGTTCTAGAGGCCTGATTCAGCAGCTTGTGCCTCAGCTACAAGCAAATCAACGTAATCACAGGCTAAACCCTACCTCAGAGTTTTCATTTCCTACATCTCTGTTCTCTCCAGAGTCAACCATTTCAGGTATTTGACATTCCCTGTACGTTTTCTATGGGTAATCTTACATAGGACCTGCCAATTGATGTTAGATCCAACCGAGTCTGCTCACTCTTAACTTTAGACACATAACACACCTACTAAGTGCCAGTGAGGTCTTCAGAAGACGAATTTGGGTGAGAAGAGAGATGGTTGGGTATCAATGGGTTTGCCATTTAGATTCTCAAATTGAATTTGCAAACTACAGATTGGCTGTAAATTTCCTTCTTACTCATTGACAAATCCCAATCTATATAGTACTATTTCTGAATGGGATTCAAAATATTGTCTCATTTTCTGTTTAATGATAACGATATTCACAGTCCCAAATGATGTATTTCCACATTCCATCTGTAATTAAGGGTCCCTTACATAGACCTCTTATTCTGAATTAAAATTGAAAGATTATTTTGGCATCTGATTGAAGTGGGATATGGTGGTGTATGGCATCGAATTTATGGTATTGACATTTCTCAATGAGATTGGCTTGTGTTCAATGGGCCATATCTCCAATATTTTCCAAATTTCTGGACCATCTTCTTATTGAAGAACTTCGGAAAAAAGGGTTTGTGGTCCGAATAGCGCCCATAGCGTAGCGTAGCTACGTCGCTACATAGCATTAGCAAATGACGCGGGGATGAACGTGATGAGGTCGATCACCGTCTTCCTCAAGGATAACTACTTCAAATCCACGGAGCTTCTCTGGATTCTTCACAGAGGCTTCTCGAATCCATGAGAAAAAAAGCAAGCAAAATAGAAAATAAATTCTATAAAATTCGAAATTGATTAATGAATGAAATAAACGAGTTCACAACCCTTTAAATAGGGATGCCAAGCAATGGGAGAGAAATCAGAAGCAAACTACAACTAAAACTCCTAGAATTCGCAACTTAATATAAATAGTAAACTTACTATTTATAGACGGTCGTGATGTCTACTAGTGCGCAAGGTTTTCGGCCAAAAATAGTAAGTGTCCTATTTGGCTTCACCAAACCGTTCTCCTAATTATTCTAAGCTCTTTTCATGTTGGGCGCAACTCCTAAAGCCCGACGGATGAAGAGTTATAATCAAACTAAAACTTACTATTTATAGTAAAAATGAAATTAAAATAGGGAAACGACCGTCAATCCAGGGGTATTTCACAAATCCAGCTTGCGCAACCTGGCGTAGCGGGGTTGGTTGGCTAAAGTAGCTCGTTCTACCCCAAAATCATTTATTTTATGCCCGATAACTCATTCTGGATTGTAAGATACACCCGATCTAAGGTCCGACGGTCCGGATCACTTCTGTCATCGACCGGGCCTTTTCTAATCCATCTTGGCCATGAAACTGTCCACGACCCGCTCTACATCAGTCTCCTCCACTTCAAAAGAACTTGTCCTCAAGTTCACGTCCAGCTCTGGTTCACGATACTCGGTCAGGTCTGCGACGTTGAAAGTCCGTGAGATCGCCATGTCATCTTGAAGATCAACCACATAAGCGTTGTCATTGATCTTTCGGATGATTGGGACGGGTTCAATCCTCTTATTCTTCAACTTGTTGTACGTCCCGATCGGAAATCTCTCTTTGCGCAGATGGACCATAACACGGTCGCACACCTCGAACACTTTTTGTCGCCGATGTTTGTTCGTTTGTTCCTTGTACTTCTCATTCGAGGCATGTAGTTTGGTTTGCACTTTTGTATGGATGCCCATGATCCTGTCTGCCATATGTACTGTTGCAATGCTCGTGCCTGAAAGCTTGGGCAGAGGAACCAAGTCAAGTGCGTGGCGAGGCACTCATCCGTAGATAATCTGGAATGGTGATTTCCTTGTCGAGCGATTCATCATGTTGTTGAATGCAAACTTTGCTTGAGACAAAGTCAAATCCCACTGCTTTGGTTTTTCTCCTGAAATACAGCGAATAAGGTTTCCCAACGTACAATTCACAACCTCAATTTGTCCATCAGTCTGTGGGTGGTAGGCGCTGCTAAATTGAAGTCGTGTATTGAATTGAGTCCACAAAATCCGCCAAAAGTGGCCAATGAACTTCGTGTCACAATAGAAGTAATGGTCTTGGGGACGCCATGTAGCCGTACAACCTCCCTAAAGAATAAATTCGCAACGTGTGTTGCATCGAGGGTCTTCTTGCATGGGATAAAATGTGTCATCTTAGAGAAACGATCTACCACCACGAACACCGAATCCATGTCGCGTTGTGTTCGTGGGAGACCAAGCACGAAGTCCATAGATAAATCCTCCCAAGGACTATTAGGCATGGGTAACGGGGTGTATAGGCCCATATTCTAATATTGCCCCTTGACAACATTGTACGGCTTTTCCTACATCATATACCAATAATACCGCTCTTTCACAAGAGCTCACGTCTTGTCTAGTCTAAGGTGTCCACCGAAGCCACCTCCATGTAGCTCCTGAATAATCTGCTCTCTCAGAGAACTTTGGGGGATGCACAATCGATTCCCTTTGAAGAGGAAACCGTCCTGTATATGAAGGTCACTGGAGTGACCTTCTTGGCACTTCATCCAAGAATCTTTAAAGTCCTCATCCTCGGCATACAGCTCCTTGAGACAGTTGAAGCCGACCACCTCGTTGCTCATCGTAACAAGTAGTGATGCACGACGGCTAAGTGCATCTGTCACCTTATTCTGCTGCCCTGACTTGTGCTTCAGAACGAATGTGAATTTCTGTAAAAACGCAACCCATCTAGCATGCACACGATTCATGTTAGTATGACTATTAATAAACTTTAATGTTTGATGGTCAGTGTACAGAACAAACTCTCTTTAAATCAGATAATGCCGCCAATGTTGCAGCGCCTGAACAACTGCGTACAACTCAAGCTCATAAGTCGACCACTTCTTTCGGGCTTCGCTGAGCTTTTTGCTGTAGAAGGCTACCAGCATGCCTTCCTGTGATAATACTCTTCCAATTTCAACGTATGAAGCGTCACACTCAACCGCAAACAGCTTGTCGAAATTAGGAAGCACCAAGACCAGTGTTGTGGACAAACGTTGCTTGATCTCATGAAAGCTCTTGTCAGCTTCATCGGTCGACTAGAACAGTCCTTTTTTCATGCAATCTATTATAGGCACAACTATTATGTTAAAATTTTGCACGAATCGACGATAAAAAGTCATCAACCCGTGAAAACTCTTCACCTCACGAATGTTTGCCAGGATCGGCCATTCCCTAATGGCTCGCACATTTTCATCGTCCACACGGATGCCTATGGACATTACAACAAATCCTAGAAACAACAGGCTGTCCATTAAAAAACTACACTTCTTCAAGTTGAGGTACAACTTGTTAATTTGTAAGACCTGTAGCACCTGCCTAAGATGTTTCCTGTGCTCCGTCTCATCCTCGCTATATATCAATATGTCATCAAAATATTCTACCACAAATCGGCCAGTGAACGGTTTTAGAACTTGATTCATCAAATGCATAAAAGTACTTGGTGTGTTCAATAGGCCTAAGGGCATGACCAGCCACTCATACAACCCTTGGTCTTGAATGTCGTTTTCCACTCATCACCGGGTCGGATACGAATCTGATGGTACCCGCTCCTTAGGTCTAGTTTAGAGAACACCTTGGCCCATTCTAACATATCGAGCATGTCGTCCAACCGTGGTATTGGGAACAAATATTTGATGGTAATTTTGTTGATTGCCCGGCTATCAACACACATTGATGAGGACATCGTGCACACGCACGGCCGCACACCACCACCCCTACGCACGTATGTACGCAGAAGGAGGATCCCATCATCGATCTGGCTCGATGACGACGTCTAGGGAGGGCCTCCTAGCTAGAAGACAAGTTTTGGTTTAGAAAAGTGGGCCCGATAGTCAAGAAAAGCCCATCATGGGATCTCATGATCGTGGCTCACTCGTCGGATTGATTTCATTTTTTAGGTTTTACTTATTGTTATTATTTAGAACATGTGAATGCTTTAGATATCTGTATTTGGTTTTTATTTTAGTTTACTGCATCGCCAAGTAATAGGTGTCGCACATGGTGCGAGTTTTTGGGTATAGGGCTCTCCCTATAAATAGGCACCCATTGTAGTTCTTTTGATTCATTCAAGTTTAATAAAAATTCCTGCTTTATTTTTCTGCTCTCTTCGTGAGTTGTGGAAGAATTCAAAAGTGGGTGCGAAGCCCTCCCTTTTCGAAGGGCTAACTACCGTGGTGCGAAGCCACATCGACCCCGATTCATCCCCATCCCCATCATTTTTGTTTCCATCTTCTCTCACCATCCATACTTGGTCGTCCTTCACGTTGCATCGAGTTCCTCATTGACGGGTTTCAGATTTCGGCCGTGGCGAGCCGACACTTCGGCGGAGCACCACGCCTGTCCGTAGCTCGGACCGACCCGAAACTTCGGGGTTTGGAGCCTCCCCTGGCCGACCAGGGCCAAGGAGAGCTTTTCTACAAACGACGCTCGCGCCCCAAGCCCGCTGCCCATACGCGGGATCGTCTTTTGGCTCAGGTTTTTATCATCTTTTATTCTCTCATTGCTTTTTTTCATGAAACCTAGCCCTAGGTTACGTTTTCCCTAACTTATATGCCCATTTTCTTTCCCTAGGGTTCCTTGATTTGAAACTGGTGAATCCCTTGGATTAGGGACTAATTACTATGTATGTGTGAAAGATTATTTCTTATCTTTGAGTATCGTTTGCTTCATAATTTTTATTGATCCAGCCCTATCATGTGTAGGCCTGGACCTGCATAAATTTCCCTTTAATTGAACGTTTGGATTTTCATGTGGGATGTGGAATTTGTGTAATTGTTTCTGAATTGGTATGATCTAAGCCTGAAATCTTGCATATCATATTTACATTTCATGTCCTGCATCACACATGCGCTAGCTTTCATCTTTTTTTGACGTTAATAATGCTAATACGACACATGGGCTCATGCTCTCTCAAGAGACCCTTACGGATCAATTCCTCCACTTGCACCTAAAATATCTCGCACTCCTTCGAACTCATCCGATAATGAGGGCGGTTGGGCAGGCTAGCCCTAGGGACGAGGTCTGTGATGTTGGATGTCCCTCATGGGGGCAATCCATCAGGTAAATCTTCAGGCTAGATTTTTTTGAATTCGTTTAGCAATAGTCTTAAACTTGAAGGAATGTTTAAGGGTTCCGATTCCTCGCTCTTCACCACTACGGCGTATACCTCGCCGGTTTCCTTGGATTCCTCCATGAAATCCCGAATGGTCAAGAAGGAACTCCCCTCCACTTTAGAGGCTTCAGTGTGGTTCTCTGGTGTCATAGGGGCAAGGATTATTTTTCGACTATCCTTGACGAATATGTAAACATTGTCTTGTCCTCGATGGGTCACATCACGGTCCAACTGCCAGGGTCGACCGAGTAATATATGGCATGCTTCCATGTCGACCACGTCATAAAGTATTTGATCCTTATAATTTTGGTCAATTGAAAATGAGATAGTGCATTGTTCAGTTACTTACCTTGGTCTCATTCACCTTTTTTTATCTAGCCAATTGAGTATGGTGAAGGATGTTTTATCATTGGTAGCTGCAACTTGTCCACCATCACTCTTGAGACGATGTTCTCGCTACTACCACTGTCTATGATCACATCACAGACCTTTCCGTTAACAGTGCACCACGTACGGAATATATTGTGTCGCTATGGATGTAATTCCTTCCGTGGGGTATACAGTAATCGTCTCACAACTAGATATTCGCCACGATCCTCGCCCGTCAATTCATCATCATCTACTATTTCCTCAGTGGCTTGCTCATTTTCATCAAAGCCAGGGTCTTCTTCTGTGGCCTCACATTCAGTGCCCCCTTCTTTTATGGTCAAGTGTGTCGTGGGACGTTGAGGACAGGTGTTTGATAAGTAGCCCGGTTGGCCACAGCGGTAACAATTGTTCGACCTTGGCTGAGCATAAGGATTTGGAATCCTACTCAGGCTCGTTGTTATGGGTGCTGCACGTTGAGGCCTGGATGAGCCGCTCCCCGTATCACGGCTTGCGGTTGCAGGAGGTTGAGGACGTTCTCCTACTGGTTCTTTTCCTCATGCCAGCACGTCATGGGGGGTCGAGTTGAAGGATAGGGCTGATCAGGAACTCTCGCAAGTTGGTTTTCTGCCCTACCCGCCAATTGAATTGCTTCATCCACGGTCCCAACTGGGTACATCTGAACTCGGTCCTGAATTGTCGGTCACAACCCACCTATAAATCGTGCCACCTTCTGTGACTCAGATTCTGACAGATTATTTCGTGTTGCCAACCACTAGAATTCTTCAGTGTAATCCGTGACGATTCGGTTTCCTTATCTGCAATTCTGATATTGTTGGAATAATATCTGCTCATAATCACTGGGGACAAATCGTGATCGAAGAAGGCATCTCATCCGTGGCCATGATGAGATCGGCGCCTTATTCTGGTGGGCTCGCGAGAGTTGTAATTGCTCCCACCATACAGAAGCACCAGATTTTAATTTAAACGCTACCAATTAACCTTTTTATGATCTGACACGTCCATATAATCAAAATATCTCTCTACTTCGACTAGCCAATCGAGGAAATCTTCTACGCGTAATAAACCATTAAAATTAGGAAGTTCAACCTTACCTCGATAGTCTCTTTCAGCACGATCCAGATGATCGCCTCTATGAATTGGTCGTCGGGCAAAACCTTCATTATTATCTTCATCGCTCGAACTTAAATCATCTGGTGTAGCCCTACGGTTTGTCACTGGTAGCGCTCTACAGAAATCAGGGTTGTGCCGTACGACGACCACGGGCGGTGGAGCAACCATAGGTGGTGGAGCACCGCCTAGGGCTCGGGACGGAAGTAGCGCATCCGTAAGACGGTCAAAGGTTGCCTGCAGCCCTTACATGGTCAACTGACTCTCCCGGTGGAAAGCTTTCATTTTTTCCACAATATCACGAATCTCTAGATCACCGTCCACAGGATTTTGGCTCATACCTTCGTTGTTTGCCATCGGCCCGAGGGGAATCCTCGCTCCGATACCAATTGACGCAAGCATGAACGTGATGAGGTCAATCACCGTCTTCCTCAAGGATAACTGCTCTGAATCCACAGAGCTTCTTTGGACTCCTCACAGAGGCTTCTCGAATCCACAAGAAAGAAAGCAAGCAAAATAGAAAATAAATTCTATAAAATTCAAAATTGATTAATAAATGAAATAAACGAGTTCACAACCCTTTAAATAGGGATATCAAGCAATGGGAGAGAAATCAGAAGCAAACTACAACTAAAACTCCTAGAATTCGCAACTTACTATTTATAGACGATCGTGATGTCTACTAGCGCACAAGGTTTTCGGCCAAAAATAGTGTCCTATTTGGCTTCACCAAACCGTTCTCCTAATTATTCTAAGCTCTTTTCACGTTGGGCGAAACTCCTAAAGCCTGACGGATGAAGAGTTATAATTAAACTAAAACTGACTATTTATAGTAAAAACAAAATTAAAATAGGGAAACGACCAATAAGCCAGGGGTATTTCACAAATCCGGCTTGCGCAACCCGGCGTAGCAGGGTTGGTTGGCTAAAGTAGCTCGTTCTACCCCAAAATCATAGATTTCACGCCCGATAACTCATTTCGGATTATGAGATACACCCAATCTAAGGTCCGACGGTCCAGATCACTTCTGTCGTCGACCGGGCCTTTTCTGATCCATCTTGGCCATGAAACTATCCGCGACCCACTCTACATCAGCAAATAGTGTAAATCCCCTGTAGAGTACGCTATAGGGGTCATAGTGTATGCATAGCGTATGCAGCAGCGTAGTGTGCGTAGTGTATGTAGCGTGCGCGTAGCGTATGTAGCGTACGCTACGTCTTTTTTTAATAAATGGTAATTATATTTTGTATTTTTTAAAGGTAATTATGTTTTGTATTTTGTACTTAATACTCTCAACTTGTGGGCAAGGAATGCCAAATCGGTTACGTATCGGCCGTATCGGCCGATAATGCTGATAACGGCGGACGGCCGATACGCGATTCGGGAAAATCGGCCGTTCTTTTTTGTACCGTATCGGCGAAAAACGTTAATTTTTTTTAATGGTTGTTTTGTTGTATTAATCATGCCATATGATGTGTTAATCATAGTAGAACATGTTAATGTGCATTTTACAGATTTGGGGTGCCATTTTATATTTTTTTTATATTTTTTTCTATTTACGAATTTATTTTGGCCGTTTTTTTGAAAATTCGAAAAATCACTTTTTAATGATTCTTTTGCTGTTTTAATGATGCCATATGATGTGTTAATCATAGTAGAACATGTTAATGTGCATTTTACAGATTTGGGGTGCTATTTTATATTTTTTTATATTTTTTTCTATTTACACATTTATTTTGGGCCTTTTTTTGAAAATTCGAAAAATCATTTTTTAATGATTCTTTTGCTGTTTTAATGATGTCATATGATGTGTTAATCATAGTAGAACATGTTAATGTGCATTTTACAGATTTGGGGTGCCATTTTATATTTTTTTTTTTTATTTGTTCTATTTACGCATTTATTTTGGCCCTTTTTTGAAAATTCAAAAAATCATTTTTTAATAATTCTTTTGCTGTTTTAATGATGCCATATGATGTGTTAATCATAGTAGAACATGTTTATGTGCATTTTACATATTTGGGGTGCCATTTTATATTTTTTAAATATTTTTTTCTATTTACGCATGAATTTTGGCCCCTTTTTTTAAAATTCGAAAAATCAATTTTTAATAGTTGTTTTGCTGTTTTAATGATGTCATATGATGTGTTAATCATAGTAGAACATGTTAATGTGCATTTCACAGATTTGGGGTGCTATTTTATATATTTTATATATTTTTTTCTATTTACGCATTTATTTTGGGCCTTTTTTTGAAAATTCAAAAAATCATTTTTTAATGATTCTTTTGTTGTTTTAATGATGCCATATGATGTGTTAATCATAGTAGAACATGTTAATATGCATTTTACAGATTTGGGGTGCCATTTTATATTTTTTTCTATTCACGCATTTATTTTGGCCCTTTTTTTGAAAATTCAAAAAATCATTTTTTAATAATTCTTTTGCTGTTTTAATGATGCCATATGATGTGTTAATCATAGTAGAACATGTTAATGTGCATTTTACATATTTGGGGTGCAATTTTATTTTATTTTTTTTATTTTTTTCGATTTACGCATTTATTTTGGCCCTTTTTTTGAAAATTCGAAAAATCATTTTTTAATGATTCTTTTGCTGTTTTAATGATGTCATATGATGTGTTAATTATAGTAGAACATGTTAATGTGTATTCTACATATTTGGGGTACCATTTTATATTTTTTAAAATATTTTTTTCTATTTACACATGAATTTTGGCCTTCAAAAATAATTGCAAATACCTAAATGTAAGATATTTTCATATGACATTCATTGTAATATATCTATCATTGATAGTAGATAGTTAGAAAATGAAATATATGAATTTTGTAGTCAAATTCAGGTTATCTGGTTCATAAATTCATCAGACAGTCCGATACAACTTCTCACCAAAGAGTGGACCGTTACACCACCATAAACATGTTCCAATTTATAAATGAATGCATATTTGGAATGCTTATAATATTCGGATTTAATCCATATTTTTCATATTTTTTGGCAAAAAATTTTTTTAAAGCCGTTCTAGAGCCGTTACTCCCCATATCGTCATTTACGTATCCGTTTCGGTTTCGGAGGGCACGTTATTACCAACCGATCCGATCTGGGACACCTTGCTTGTGGGATTTTAATTTCTTTTCGTACTTGTGACTTGTGGTCTCAATTAGACATTATTAATTATAGTTTGCTTTAAATGGCGTTGATGTGATAATAATTTGATTTGGTTTATGTATGTGAATTGGCTTTTGATAAATGATTATTAATAACTTGTTTGAAAATGCATGTACTTGAAAAAATGAACTATCTTTTAGGCATTTTTATATTTTTGTTTTTTGTTTTTTTCTTACTATTTATCATATTTTTGTATTTTTAAATTAAAAAATACAAGTATCGTGTAGCTTACGCTGCGCACTACAGAGGGCTGAACGCTACGCAACATGCTACCGCTATTTAAAACACCGGTGCCAGACCATAAGTAATCAAGTCTTTTCTTACTACCTCCATCAGTGTCCTTTTCAGCTAGATATATAACCTAAAAGTTAGAGAGGTAGCAAAGAGCATATATGCCACTTCTGCGCTTAATATGGACCTCTGAAATATTTATTATACCAGTAGACATATGAATAATATCATAAATTCAATAAATTCTTTTCATGAACAAATTTACTCAAGCATAAATTAAGAACAGTAATTATCAGAAATTATCCATGTCAAGCTTCAAAGGATATAGGAAACGTTTTATAGGCTCGAGCTTAAAGGAATAATAGAATATTCCTATCTAGAACTCAAACTGTTCACAATATCAACATTCTTTCATTCAATTCCCTAAGAAATCAAACCAAGGACACTGGGAGATTTTATATTTACAGATTTCATCTTTTCTTTCAAATCATGGGTTGCCTCAACTGAAAATATGCTTTCAGAGGGCAAGACCAATATCGTTGAGCTTAACCTATAGAAACACATTGTGGTACAGAGCATTCAGTTGCTTACACATAGCATGTGTTGTCATAATTTAATTTGTTATGAGAGTGTTTTATTTTTTTTATCTTTAAAGTTATTGTCAGAGACCCTAATACAGCAGATAATCTAGGATGGATGGACCCCTCCATAAGCAACAGCTTATTTGTGATGTCATGAGAGGAAATTGTTCTCAAACAATAGTACAATTTATCAGAAATACCCACCTGAAGTATTTCTTGCAAAGCTTCTTCAGGAGCCATGCGCAAGCCTCCTTTTCCTAAACCAAGCCGCTGTGACAAAACTGCTCAGCTTTGAAGCATTAAAAACTCCCATGAACATCATCAAAGAGACAAATAAAATCAATGAAGCTGGTATTCTGTAGAAGTAATGGTGGCCGTAACGGCCACAACTGTTACCTTTACAATACAGGCTGTAATGGCCATTACATTCTCTTTTTTCATTGGAAAAAAAAAAAACTCGGAAAAACCTGTATCAGCCTCGTTACGGCCTTTACAGGGGGGCATAAGAGACCATTACAGGGGCTGTAATGGCCGTTACAGTTAATTTTTTTCCATAACAGCCGTTATGACCCCAATAGCGTGTAACAGTTGCCATGTTACCTTTATGTAACAGCCTTTACAGCCCCCTAATGGCCGTTACAGCACACCATGAGCACAGCTGAAACTCAGAAGACCCAATTGCATTCGAAAAAATCCCCAATCCGAACTTGATAATGAAACCGAGGTAACCAAATGAAAAAACAAGCAGCATACCTTTCAAATCCACGTTGGTACCCACCAGAGCAGAAACAACATAATACCTATGTTTCTTGTCCTGCGTTTCAAAAGCAAACTAAGCATTAAGTGGTGATCTTCTAAAGATGGGAAAAGATACAAAGTTTAATACTGAATTGAAAGGAAAAGCTTTTACTCTTGGCAATTAAATATCATAATACCTTTAACAGTAAATTTTTACTTAATCCACCTCCCAAATGCCCAACATGCTTTGCCTGAGCTTCAACTGTCAACACGACAGGATGATCGTAGCTAACAAAATCAATTTGTAGTTCCTAGATGTTACACAAGTGATATGTCAGTTCCTCCGTGTTATAAATATATACAGGAAAACCTGGCAAAGAGCAGGCCCTAAAGGATTTTTCACCAAAGTATGTTCCAAAGATTAAGACGTCTGTGGTTTATAAAACCAGGTCCAAAGATTAAGATATATATGGTTTATAAAACCAGTCTCACCAATATCTACTGGTTTGAAATAAAATCAAGGGAAAAGGGTTGAAGTATTACGAGAGATTTTCCTATATGCAAATAATGGGTGCTGAGCATAGATAAGGGACGCTTGTTCCTGGTCTAGATTATCAGTCAGTTTTCCCATTCATCCAGCTTTCCTCTTCCCAACAAGATTGTGTTGCATTTGTTTAGTTTTACCCTCTAGCAATGGAATTCTATATTGATTTATTTATGTGATGAAGCTACAAAGGCACTTCAAAATAAATCCCATACACATGGCCGTGACTACATTTTTAAGCATAAACAATGCAGGAGAATTTTTTCGACCACTAAGGTTTCAAGCATAAACTACAAAATAAACAATTTCTATTCCATTAATCACCAAAAACAGAATTAAATAAGTCCCAGAGTAAGTATACATAGACTCTTAGAAACATTATTTTTAACCAAACAACGAAACTCTACTACAAAGATATTGATGGGTGGCGCGTGAAATGCACATGTGAAGAGATGGTAAAAACAACAACAACAAAAAAAAATATATAATATATATATATATATATATATATATATATATATATATATATATATATCATACATTGACATGTCTAAGAGAGTAGATGGCACCCAATGGTCCACATTTGACGTAAACATGTGACGCCCCGACTATGCTAATGGACTTCATGAAACAACATGTGCATGACAGGGTGCATTTAGATGATAGGCCTGGATCTCACACATCATACCAAATTGGCGCATAGGATCGGAGGGGGCTACTCTCAAGTTGTTTCGAGTATACATATCAGCCCCTATAACAGCCAGTCCAGCCAATATGATGTGGGCCCCCGTATCGGCTAAGATGGCCCTATAACGGCCCCTGTATTTACTTTCATTTTGGACATGTATTTGATGGTGTAACGGGCTATTCTTTGGTAAGAATATTGTATGTCAGGATTCATGTTTAAAGTTGAATGTTGAGTAGTAACTGACTCTTAACTTATAATATGCAATACTCTAATGTCAATACATCATATGCATATCTCTAATTTATATCGGTGTTTTAAATAGTGTGTAGCGTAGTGTTTGGCCCTCTACAGCGTAATATTTTTAATTAAAATAATAGAAAAATATGATAAATTTTACAAAATGCATAATTCCTATATGAGCTCTTAACTGCGAATTTGGATCATCAACCACATATTTCCATGCAAAGTCTGTCTCTTTGCTTTCAAACATCTCTAAGTGTGACCACTTTGTTTTATTGAAACATCACAAATTCGTAATATGGACCCCAATTTAGATGGTCCAGATTGATCAAAGTGCTCTATCCACAATATGGACCACAATTTGGATGGTCCGGAACTTCGGATTGATCTAATGTAATGCCAAGTGTGATGGGGATGAGTCACCACCATTTTGAAATAGGTATTGAACTAACATAAAAAAAAATACTTTTAAAAAAAAAAGGAGATTTTAAACGGCGGATGCTACCTGAGTCACCACCATTTTGAAATAGTTGTTGAACTAACATAGAATAAATACTTCAAAGAGAGAGAGAGAGAGAGAGAGAGATTTCATATAACATATGCTACCTGCACTACACACTACATGTAGCGTACACTACATACCATGTAGCCTACACAACCTGCATACATTGCATATGCATAGTAGCTAAAACGCTACGTGCGCTATTGAAAACATTGATCTATATACAACATTTCCCTCCAAATGTTTGAGGAAGATAAAATTGAAGGAATAGCACCAGCCCAATTTGGGTATACTAGAATGGCCCAAAAACAACCAAAATTCATGTAACCCATGGAATTTATCCTACCAATGCATGTCCCTAATCTATATACAAAATTTCCCTAAAGAAATTTGAGGAAAATTTTAAAAAAGGAAAAAAAAAAAAAAAAAAAAAGGATGAATAGTGCATAGTCACTTTTCATCTTCTTCCCTTTTTTTATCAGCCTATTCATATTCTTCTTAATAGCCTGAAATAGGTCCCAATTGAACACAAATCAAGCATGATTTGGTGGATCTAGTCCTATTATGTTTGAAGGACATTACATTGGTGTGTAGTGGTACACTCAAATCCCCTCTTTCAATCTTGTATTGAGACAAAAAAGTGGTTGAAAAGACTTCTTAGCTATTTCTTCTTCTTCTTTTTTTCAAAAAAAAAAAAAAAAAAACACCCTAGGGTTCTTAGGGGCATAATGTTCGTGCAACATTACGTTGGTGTGTAGTGGTACCGATATGTCCCATATCAAGTGATACCGAGGTGTTACACCCTATTTTTGGAACCCAATTGGTTCGCCCCTTTAACACATAACAAGATGACGAATGCAATTACTTATCCATTTTTTCAAAAGCTTGGTTTAAATTTCCTCTTAAGAAGGTAAATTCTCAAGTTACCATGGGTGAGGGGATCTCAATTGGATAGGAACTACTTTCTTAAAAGGTGATTAGTATTCTACTTTCCAATATTACCCCTACAAATACAAAGCAAACAGGTAACTTTTCACAGGTACATTTGGGAACAGAATCCTCTAAAAGACCTGCCATAGGAAGCACTTGCACCGTCCAAGCTCTGTGGGCCAATTGTGAAGAATGTGTGACATCCACTCCATCCATCAGTCATGACATCTCATGTCAGGACATGACCCAAAACTTAGGCAGATGTAGGCCACGCCATAACAAACAATGGGGATTCCCATTCCTGGTTCTCCTATAGTCGGATCCTCCGGAACCACAAGAATCTTATTTTTGCTTTCCGATTGATCAAATGGGAAACCCAGCTTTTCATAACAGAAAGTGGCATCCGCCAAGGGAGTGGTTGGAGGCAGATTTGATAAAAGCGGTTGATTACTCGGATCGGTTCTCGCATCCCTATGAGTGAGGTACTAACCCCAAAACACAAGTCAAAAACAGCAAAAGAGTGATGTGTTTAGTATTTTGCTTTCCAATATTACCCTTACAAATACAAAGCAAACAAGTAACTTTTCACGGGTAAATTTGGGAACAAAATCCTCTAAAAGACCTACCATAGGAAGCATGTGCACCACCCAAGCTCTGTGGCCCAATTGTGAAGTATGTGTGACATCCACTCCATCCATCAGTTGTGACATCTCATGTCAGGACATGACCTGAAATAGGTAGATGTGGGCCACACCATAGAGAACAATGGGGATGGAACAATGTGGAGGGGATGCCCACCATATAAAGAGCTTCCTAGGGCTACCATGTTGCCATATCATGATGAAGTGATATCTCCAAAACTCAAGTGGTCCTCACCAAGTGAATTTATATGTTTTAGGCATAATTTTACATTTTCCTTGTAGTCTGGCCCACTTGACTTTTGTATCAAGCTGATTTTCTTATGTACAGTGAACACAATATATCGCAACTGGTGGACAGAGTGGATGTCTCACACAAAATAATTGGCCCACAGAGCTTGGGTGTTGCATGGCATGCACTTCCAACAAGAAGCGTTGTAGAGGATTATAGTCCATACATTGGAAACAATTTATATCCTCTAACTAGCAATAATGTGCCAGCTGATCCCAAGACCAGTAGGAGGGTCGTAACTTGTAAGGCAAGCAACCAGTCACCAAACCTTTTTCCAATCAACCTTGAAAGTATCCTCAAATAGGCTATGACAATTTGGAACTAGCTATAACCCCATCTTTGACATTACAACATTAAAGATATCCGATGGAGAAACTATACCTAAAATCTCTGAACATTTTGCCAAAGGGAATTGGCATCATAGTTTGAAGTATTGCCTGAAACTGATACGTATCAGTTTCTGTGCCCAATGATATGAGTCATTCACACTAACAACCTCCCAGTTCACCTATTATAAGCCCACATTGGAAATACGTATTTAGAAATGTTTATTGATGTATTTTAATGAATTTTGTGGAGTTTTAGGACTGTTTCGCCAAAATTTGTGTGTATTGTCTGACAACATTCGAAATAACTATCAGTCTCGCACTATGTATTGCACCCTTGGATATGGAAATATGATAGGGAAGGGAACATCAAGAAATATTACAAGTATAACATATGTTGTATTGCAGTCTGAGGGAAACATGAGGAAACTAGTCTAGATTTATTGGCCGTGTTTTGGTGCATTTGGTGGGAGAGAAACGAGAGGTGAATCAGGGATTCTTGCCACTCCTCGGCTGCCTCTGCCTATAAAGTGTTTTCTTTATTAAGAGAGTGGGATCATTGACCCTTGGGAGGGGTGTCGTATTCTTATTTTTATGCTTTTGCTTCTGTTTCTTGTTTTTTGTTTAGCCCTTGGGCTTTAATAATATTCATCCTTCAAAAAAAAAAAAAAAGGAAAGGTTGGGAGTCACACTTGTGATTTCTGCCCAAGATTATCAAGGTTCCAACAGCTTTTTAACCCAACTCTACCCTTCTTCCCCAATCCAATCTCTACATCTTTATTCTTTAATGATTTCTCAAGTTT
This sequence comes from Magnolia changhungtana, assembly GCA_030180095.1. Lineage (NCBI taxonomy): Eukaryota > Viridiplantae > Streptophyta > Magnoliopsida > Magnoliales > Magnoliaceae > Magnolia > Magnolia changhungtana. The sequence goes on from JASAUF010000485.1 coordinate 969,120, forward strand.
TCCTAAGGTTACCAGTTAAAGAAATCGCTTCTTGCACATGGCCTAGATCACATGTTAACCAACCTCCTAAAGCAAAATAAGCACAAGGAAAGAGCAATAGACCGGACCAACCTACAAAAACGAAAGTAACATATCCAAGTAGATAGATGGTTATGGCTCGTCTCCTGAAAGGAAGAGCAGAACATATTCTTACTGATAACAGAGAATCCAAGCATAAAAAGTCACCATACTCAACCCGTTAAAACACAGGATACATCGTATTAAATTCCATCTTGACCTGGGAAATGATCCAATGCAAGTAGCTTCAACCATATTATTTATTATTGTGCGAATGAGTTGTATTTGCCTATTAGACACATGGGTTGTCCAAAACCAATCTGAACCGTCCATCAAGTCCAGATCACTCTTCATGGGCCATCACGACAAAACCACACTGACTGGAACCATCCAAACAATGCCATTTCCTACCAACCATCTCTTTTCCCCAACCAACCAACCCTGATTATTAGGATTGTCCGATCAAGGTCATTCTTGAAGACGTAAGAAATCCAATTCCAAGGTTCATTTGACCAAATCGACTATCTAGTTAATGACTGGAACTCTTTTCAAATAAACTAATCTGGACCATTAATTTCCACAGCGTGAATCGGATGGCTAGGATTGTCCAATCGACCTGACTTATACATCATGATACTGCACATGCAATATGTGGCCTATTACTGCTACCGCTAATTCACATCCAACGGCTATGATCTGACGCCATCTAAATCAGTTGCCTCAATCACACTACCTTTGACAGTTTCACACCGTCTGATTGGGACCGGGCCGTTTGTTCCATGGAAGCATATAAAAAACACAGATATTTTATTATCATTTATCCCTAAATCGATGATAGTCAGTGTGTGGAATTCAATCGGAGTAAAACAGCAATTGAGACAGTGAAAGTAGGTAAAGGAAAATCGCAATCATAGTAATGTGAGATTTCTGAAGAAAAAGGTAAGGATTGAAGAAATATGTGGTAGAAATAACCTGCAATCGCGCAAGCAGCTGGTCTTTGGAATACCCCATTCTCTCTCTCGCCCTCTCGGAAACGATGGCTGCTTATTTAGCTTCATCGGACTTTATACGAAACGTGCGGGACACGCTCCGTTCGTGTGGGAGTAGGACTGTGGACTCGGGTCGGGTCCTAGAATTCCCCGACCAGGGTTAATAGGGTTCCGATACTCGTTGGGCTGTTGGGTCTTTGGCCCGGGTTAACAGGGTTCAGACGCGCCACACCTTTGGATCTCTCGGCATCTATTTTGGAGTCTGCTTCATGTCAGTCCACATCAAATAAGATCATTTCAAGGTTGGGCCCCACTAAATTGACGGATAAGATTGCACGTGTTGTGCCTAAGTGATGGATTGCTTATAGTTGACTGCTCTTTGATGTGGCCACCGAAAAACGTCACGTGTCCGTCAGAATCCGGATCCACTGCTTGCCACAAGCGAGATTTGTTGCTATCTAATTAGACCAATCATCACACATTTCATTTAATGCAGCAGTCAATAATGATATGGACCAATCATAATAACGCAGGAAAACAAGATTACATAGGATTGATTTCAAGCTGCCGGTGAAAAAGATTTTAAGTGTAGCAAATACATCACTTTAATCCTTTAAAAAAAAAAAAAAAAAATTCTCAGACACTCCGATCAAACCCATCTAAGCTCATTTTTTAGCCTCATACACATTGCTGACCCCAACTCAACCGGATTTCCAAATGGGTCCAAGAAATTAACACGAGTGTATTCCATCTAGGGTGCTCCATATCTGGATTCCCATTGCTAGCCAGAAGTGGTCATCTAGGCCGTTTGTCAAGTGAGTCCCGCTATCGTCATGCCCTACGAGAGAAACGGACGGATAGAAAAAAATACGGTGAACAACGGACGCGGATTGAGTCCTACCAATCAGTCCAGGCAGGGCTCTGTGGGGCCCACCGTGATGTAAGTATTTTATCCATGCCATTCATATCTTTTCTCAGATAATTTTAAGGTATGAACCCAAAAATTAGGCACGTCAACAGCTCCAATGGACCACAAAGTGGGGATTGAACATCCACCATTAAAAAGTTCTTGGGAGCTGGAGAAGTTTCGGATCAAGATTATATTTGTGTTTTCGCTTCATCCACGTCTACATGAACTTATTAATAGGTTGGATGTCAAAAAAAAAAAAAAACATTACAGTGACCCTTAGAAGGGCTTCAATGGTCGATGTCATTATCACTGCTGCTTCCTTTGGTGTGGCCGACTTGAGCTGTGGACCTGCCTCAATTTTTAGCATGATAGCTTAAAACGGTGTGATAGAAGTGATGAATGGCGTGAATAAAATACTTACATCTTAATGGACCCCACATATCCTTACCCGAAGGGATTACTATTGGTGCGGGGTAGGATGCAATCCACGTCCGTGAGCAACTTATGCCCAAAGGTGCATGCGCACATGCGCAACTTTGGGGGAGCGGCCTATTTTTCGGTCCTGTTTGAAATCAAAGACATGGCTGTTATGATATTCGTGAAAAATCACTCCATAACCTGTTATGCAAACTCAGGACATGCTAACAAAAATAAATGTCGAAGCAAAACTCGTGTGGGCTATATAAGAGGAAACCGTTGGTATTCATTGAAAACTTTTGATACAAACTAAGGGCGTGTTTGGGCGGTGGGATTAGAAGGGATTAGCTGGGATGGGATTCATCTGGTCCCGTGCCCATTCCACTCCATGTTTAGACAAGCTTGGAAGTAGATCAGATGGAATTGCATTGGGTCGTGTGCCAATTTCACTCAATGCTAGCAAGTTGTATAGGTCCCACCATGATGTGTGGGCTATATCCACACCGCCTACCCATTTTTCGAGATTATTTTAGAGCATGGACCAAAAAATCAGGTAAATCTAAAGCTCAAGTGGACCCACCACAGAAAGCAATGGGGATTGAATACTTACTGTTGAAAACTTCTTTGGGGCCACATAAGTTTTGGATCTACCTCATTTTTAGGCCCATACCATAAAATGAGGTTACAAAACAAATGAACGGTTTAGATATAACATATGTGTATTATTTTGGTAATTTCAAATGATGGTGGTATATCCATTCATTGTACCACCGTATTACCAATAAAGCAGGGCATTAATCTTATCCCATGTAAACAGGGGAAAATCCCTGCCATGGGTAATAATGATGTTTTCCCATCCCATCGGTCCGGCCAAACAGGCCCATAGTTATAAAAGTTTTGTATCAGATTAAATATCTTGTGTTGTCACTTTATCTCTGCGTGAATATTCTTATAAAGTGTTTGGATGACATAGAAACATAAGGGGAAGCCTAAAAAAGTTTCAATAATAGGTATTTCTTTCACTAATTTTTCCTCTTGAATGACTTACTTGAGTTTTGGATACAATTCATTTTTCATCACGTCTTAAAATAAGCCTGCAAAATAGTTGTACAGAGTGAATTTCTCACAAACATTTTGTTGGGTCCCACTCAGCATACTTGCACATGAACTTGACAGAAATCCCCCTCCGTTGGGGTGCAGATTGGATACTGACAAGTTCAGTAGCCAAATTGCCACTGAAGTGATGTCACCAAGCTATGTGGACCCCACCATGATGCATGTGTTGTATCCATAGTGTCCAACCATTTTTAGAGATCATTTTATAGCATTACAAAGATAATGAGATAGATCTAAAGTTCAAGTGTACCCCACCATATAAAATAGTGGGGACAGTGACATCCACCATTCAAAACTTCTTAGAGGCCACTGTAGCTTCCGATGAAGCAGATATTTTTTTTTCACTTTATTTATCTTTATGTTAACTTATAAATAGGATGGATCTCAAAAATACATCACTGCAGGCCCTATAAATGTTTCAACAGTGGGTGTGATGGCTCCCACGGTTTTCGTGGTGGGTCCACTTGAAATTTAGATCTATCTCATTATTCTCTTTGTAATGTGATAAAACGATCTCTAAAAATAGTTGGATGGTATGGATACAACACATGCATCATGGTAGGGTTCACAGAGCTTGGTGATGTCACTTTAGAGATCACTCATCCAGCTTGAATCCGACGCTAATTGCCTTGAATCCCAGCTTCAGGAAGTTCTTACAACCGAAAGCTAGGTGGGCCCACCATGATGTTTGTGAGAAATCTACCCCATATCCATCTATTTTTAAAAAATGAGACAGATGGGCCACATGACGGATGAACATAGTGGATTTCTCACCAACATCATGGTGGGCCCAACCTAGCTTTTGACCACAAGAAGCTCATGCGGTAGGTGGTCGCAGGCAATCCGCGTCCACTTAAATCATCACGGGTCCACATTCAGAGATCATCACATGAAAGTCAATTCTCTTGGTCATCCAGTGGAACAGTAATTCGCCATGAGGAGATGGTCCTGATCATCAATTTGTAAAACTGAATGTGGTTTACCATACAACTATATATACTTCAATGGCCAGGATCATCCGACTAGTGTGATTTTTGACCTATGTCTTCCACAAGGATAGCTCACACATATGCACACGTGCCTATGCCACTTTAGCCTTAAGTTTTAAACTTTGGACTCTCAAGAAATTTGCAAATGTGGCACATGAAGCATGCGTAAGTCACTTGAACATGAATTATGGCACAAGAGACGCACAACATATGTGAGGTGTATGTAACCACTTGAAGTAAGGATGAATAATAGCACATGTGGGATACTTTGCACATGTGGGGTGTAAGGGAAGATGAACAGTGTGGTTCGTGGCAAATTAACACATGTGAGGTGCTCACATGTGGGTTACACATGTGTGGCGCAAGATAAGATGAATGCTAGCTAGCACATATGGCATAGTGACATATTTATGTAATTAGAGATGTACAATAACACATGTAACACATGTGAGGCGATTAAGCCATGTTTGGGTGTGACATTTGAAAAACTCATTTTCCTTTCATAGAAGGAAAATAATTTTCTTATGAGTGAAGGTGAAAAATTAAATTTATTAATCTCCAATAGTAGAAGTAAGAAATTATGATTCCAACAAATTCTCACAAAAGAAGTGAATCAACAACAAAAAATTAGTTATATGAAAAGTAATATATCATTTTTTCATTTTAATAAATCAAATCAAGCTCTAATAGAGATCATACATTAAAGCCTGTAAATAATAGAGACTCCTGGCCCTCTTTATCCAAGTTTAAAATGTATAAAGCTACCTATGTATTACACACATTTGAGAAATTTGGGGAAAAGGTGAGCCAATGATGTTGGTAGATGCAAGGACGCCGTAACAACGACCGAAGCTGTTGATCACTTAAAGGAATATTATGAGTCATTGCCTACATGGCTCAAGCTATATGTCAATCTCACTTTTAGTTTGTGACTTTCTTGTTGATATAATGCACGTGTTTTTCGATCGTAATTATGGAATTATTAACCGTCAATTCGATTCCAGAAAAATTAGCCCTTACTCCATCCATGCCAATGTCCACAAGAAGAAGATGGCCCATTCAACATCATTGAACCATCTCTACATGGGCCCCATGAATCAATGGCAACATATGGCACGTGAAAGTGACCCTCAAGTTGGCCCATCGAATTTCTTTACCTACAGAAGTTAGTCACAAATACATCTCTTCCTCGTGCACTTGGAGTATTTACTCCACCGCAAATAGTTGGTACTACACAGGAGGCTTTGCACTCACATGTAGGTACTTTAGAGAAATCCAGTTCATTCTAAATTTGGTCTCAGTACTCAGAGACAACCCAAAGATCCATCTCAACAAAAAACAAAGCAACGTACCACCATCGGTTGTATGGTGGACCCATTGATAACCATGTTCAGATGATTTAACAAATGATAGCTACACTCATATCTGACCATGGGTCCTATAGGCCTATTGGACTGAGAAATAAGCAAGGAAAAGAGACATGCACAATCGGGATTTGGATATTTAAGGATTGAGAATAATCCAAACCCATGTGATCAAGGGTGGATATTTACCAGCAGCAAATTCGTAGTCAAAGAAAACGAAGAAGATCCACAAGCGGCATGTTCGGCTGTCAAAACGTCATCTAATAGCCTACACTTCTTTTCTACAATATCAATGTCAAACATGTGGGCCACATGTGCCTCTCCACATGCCGAATAGGATGATTCTTCTGTTTCCAGTAACCACATTTACTTTTTCACTATATACTTCCCTTGAATACAGGCAGATTTCTTGCATGTTATGGAGTTGCCGTAGCTTATGGGGGAGATGTCACTCGCAAACGGCAGCGAAAACCGTTGCATGAGAGAGGAAAACAATTTTGTAAATGGTTAAGAAATCGATGGAGTGGAATATCCTATTTTTAGCCATAAAAAAGGTAGATTGTTGAGTTGCTATAGGTTATGGAGAAGATGTCACTCCTAGATGCCAGTGAGAACCGCTGCATGAGAGAAACGGGTAAGGCAAAGGTAAATAAAACGATAAATGGAATACACGATATTCCAACGACATACAAGGTTGATTAATTTATGTAATATGTAATATCATGCTAGGCAAGAAAGATGCAGTATCGTGCAAGCCGGGAACTTTGAAACAACATACAAACGGTGATAACCTGAAGAATATGAATCGATACATGGATAATAACATGAACAACCTTGTATAAGTACCCGCTATCGTATGGAGATGCTGCCGAATTTGCCGAAGAACACCTAATAATAGAGAAGCTCCAAACTCCTGACGCGTCAAGCAGGGAAACAGAGAAGATGAATGAGAAGAAAAAACATGAAGAGAAGATAAATGAAGAGAAAAATAATCTCTGAATAAGTACACCCGTCGTCGTCCTACCTTAGACTGAATATGCTCATCGTGATTGGTTTAGTGCCTTGCTGAGGACGACACAAATGAAGCTTATTTCCTTAAATATGTTTTATCGACGGTGTGAAGAACCAGCTGTGCTCCTGCGAACCATGGAACTGATGGTGTCAAGTCGGATTACATCGATATCCCATCTCTGTATTCCTGCAGAGAGACGTAATTTCGGGCGGCTACTTTATGTTGGATTACTGCTATTTCGGACGCTTCAGTAATGCACCCAAATCTAGCTATATTCAAACTATCGTCAGAAGTAAAAATTACTTCTCTACCCCTGATTCACAGTAAGTCGAAAAACCAAACTAGCCTTAAGGGATTTGAACATTTAACCTTTCACTTTGATACGATGTAAAATCACTACTTTCTCTAAAAGCTCGAGCTGGTAGAGGATCGCATATCAATGCATATAAATGGACTTTAGATACTTAAAAAAATGTTTGACTTGCAGGTCAACTTTTAAAAAATGTTTGACTTGTAATGACCCACAAAACACGTGTCTTTCACACGTATGCTTCGTGGGGCTACTGCAACCCACACGCGCATGATATGAGGGAACGGATTGGCTACTCCCCTTGACACCGGCCATTGGCTGGTGGTTGGTGCTCTGTGGGGCCCACCATGATGTATGTGTGTCATCTATGCCGTTCATATATTTTTATATATCATTTTATGACATGAGAAAAAAAATGAAGTATATCCCAATCTAGAGTGGACCACATTACAGGAAACAGTGTTGAATGAATTTTGACCATTAAAAACGTTTTGAGAGCCATAAAAGTTTTGGATTAAGCTGATATTTATTGTTTCCCTTCATCTGGGTCTTTATGACCAAATCAACAGATTGGATGTCAAACAAACAGTACAGTGGGCCTTAAGAGGATTTTAATGGTGAATATCTATTCATTATTTTTCTCCTGTGGTGTGGCCCATATAAGATTTATATCCCTATAAATTTTTTTATAAAGCCATAAAATGATCTGTAAAAATGGATGAACGGAATAGATAAAACACATACATCATGGTGGGGGCACACAGAGCACCGACCATCAGCCACAGGGCTAGTGTTTGGGGGAGTAGCCAATCGTCTCCATGATATAAAGGGTAGCGGATTGAATACTGTTAGATACTGAACGACTGTTCCCTTGGTATAAATGCTACTCCATTACATCAGTTAATGGATTTTTCTCCGTTTCCGAAGCTTGGTGTAGTTTGAAAATTGATGCTTGAAATCCATTTTCAAACTACACCGCAATATGCTCGTCAAGTGATCGACCTGCATGCCCATTTACAACATGCATCAAGAGGCGATAAACCAATATAAGCTCCCACCCACAATGGCCCCAAATGGATGCACTTTTGATGATCTCGACCATTCATATGGTTGGCCCTACCATAGATGGGCAGTTTCAACTCTCCAATTGGCTACCTTCAAGGTTACAGTCAAAACATCCATGGTCAACTGGGAAAATTGGATGATTGGGATTGTCCCACTGGTTTGACATTTTTTTGTGGGTACAACTTATTCGATGTGACAGGACAGATGGGTGGTCTGGATCATCCAAGCACAAGGCCAAAGAGAACATGACAATTCAACATAATCTTTGATTAAACACAACAGTATTTTATCATTAATTCTTCAAAATAAAAAAAGAAAAAAAGAAAAAAAAGGAATCGATACTTGAAATCCATTTCTCATTTTGCATTGGTAGCAACAAAAGTTGAGCCGACAATTAAGTTTTTTCTTATACAGGCCTTGTCTATGCCTTGTTATATGTTGGGCATCACAGTCCTTGAAAAAAATATAGACAGCCTTCATTATTCTGGCTAGTAAAAACAGAGTCATCCTAGTCTCATTTACTTGATGAGAATAGCTTGAATGAGACAATTTCACTTGCAACATACCTAAACCGGAGAGAGAGAAAGAGAGAGAGAGAGAGTATAAGGAACATTTTTTTGTTACTTTGTCGATGAAAGTCAGTAGAAACAATTTAGGGGCATTATTTTATAAATATAAACAATAGCTTATAACTAATGTAAGCTAAAAGAAAGCTAAGCCTACCAGAATAAAGAACAACTGCTTTTGAAAGAGCTGAAATTGCTCCATTATCTATTGTCCAGGTCGAAAGGGCTGAAATTGTTCCCATCTTTATTGAGTAGGTCGCGCTTGGATTTTGTGATGTGTTTTTGTGCCATTGACGTGTTTCAAAGGTCTGAAATTGCTCCCTCTTCTATTGTGCAGGTTGCACCGCAGGCATTTCACTAGTTTCAAAGCTTCCATTGGCTTACCTTGCCCGTATCTACATTAAGAAAAGGACCAAAAAATTAAAAAAAACCACATTGTAAATGAATGGATCCCACTTACAGAAACAATGTTTTTTAGTGTAGATGCAGACATTGCATACCCAAGATAATGTGATCTATTGCGTCCCATCATTGGTTGGCAAGGGTTGAATCATCAACTTAAATGGGGTTCCCTCTCATGTATCACGCGCACAAACCTGATTTGGACAAAAAGGTAGGTGGGTGTCGTCAAGAGCCTCAATCGAAAGAAAAAAAAAGAAAGGAGAGATAATACTGTGATCAGTGGATGGAGATTAGGATGCCAGGTGGGTGGTAGGAAAATTGAGAGAGATTGAAGAAAAAAAAAAAAAAACCTGAAAATGAAGTTTACCAGTACGTGCCAAGAGAAGCGGATTGCTTACTGCGCAAACTCTGTGGGGTCCACCTGAGATTTGTATCTGCTTCATTTTTGGGACCAATAGAAGGCATGGATATAAGGAGTATGCATCAAGGTGGGCCCCACAGTCAGATCCCACGGAAGCCTTTTTTTTTTTTTTTTTTAAACACACGCACACACACCCCCACACACTCACGCTAGTGTAATTTCACCACCTATGGGTTCTCTAACCCTTGACCGGGTGTTGAAACTCCTGAGAGTCTACCACCGAGTAAGAGTAAGGACCTTGATCACAAACTTGCTGGGTTTGTGATCAAGGTGGGCCCCACAGTAAGGAATCTACATCAAGATGGGCCCCACAATTAGGATCCCATCGTGGTGTCCTCACTTTGACTTATGGAGAAGGCAATTTATGCGTGTCCCATTTTCATGGCAGGAGGCATTTGCAGCACAGTTTGGACGCTACAAAGTGTGAATTGAATTTATACCCTTCAAAAATTCTTGGGGCCACAGAAGTTTTGGATCAAGATTATATTTGTTTTTAACCTTGACTCAGGTTTTTTGATTCTTTGAACTGTTTGGATGAAAAATAAACATCACTGTGGGGCATGGAAAGGTTTCAATGGTGTAAATCATTATTTCCACTGCTTCCTGTGGTATGGTCCACTTGAGATTTTTATAAGCTTCAATTTTGGGTTCAACGCCTAAATTAGATGGAAAAACAGATAGACGGTGTGGATAAATCACATAAATTCACAGTGGACCCAACTGAATTTACTCACATAAATCGGATTGCATACTGCATGTAACCAATGGCGTTTTGCCACATCACTTCAGTAGCCAAAAGGCTGGTGAAGCGTTCAGTATCCAATCCGCACCCAATATAAAGTCCGGATTCATCCTATCCGAAGAAGAACTGAACGCAGGAAAGAAGGCAATGGGGGCTCTTCGCCTCCCTTCTCTCACCACCCTCTTCATCTCTTCCTCCTCTTCCACATTCACACGTGCGGCTTCCATCTCTGCACGTTCACCGTTCCTCCTCCGCCTGCATCAGCATCCCAATCCCCACCTCCACCTCTCTCGCAAGGCCTTGGCAGCTTCCGTCGCGAGCGACTTCTCTACAGAAAGTCTCGCGAAGAAAGAATCTCGAGAAAGCAACAGCAATGAAGAGAAGCGTTTCATCACGCCTCGCTCTCAGGATTTCAGTGGGTGGTATCTCGACGTAATCGCCAGCGCTGAGCTCGCCGATTACGGCCCCGTCCGTGGGACCATGGTCATTCGCCCCTACGGCTACGCCATTTGGGAATCCATTCAGGTACATATATAGATAAATGCATACATGGGACGAGATCCAGTGATACTGGGCAGATGTGCCCCCCCCAGTTCGCTCCCTTTCCGATGGCCCACCTCACTGTTTGATTGGGCTGAGTTTTGGGGGTTATCGGTTTTCTGAGGTGGATGGTGTGAATACATCATGTGGGCCCTGCATCTGCCCGGTAGCATGGTAAGCTAACAGTGGTACCGTAAGCATGCCCCTATATACGGACATGCATAATTTCATTACCAGCATGTGATCTGTTCTTCTTCTAGCGTTCTTGTTTTTATTTATTCTATTTTCTCTTTGTTTCGTAGGAGTATTTGAATGTTATATTCAAGGAAACTGGCCATAGCAACATGTATTTCCCTCAGGTTTCTCTCTCTTTCTCTCTCTCAGAGTTGTGTGGTTTGGATTGATTTTGATCTATAGGGTGCTTTTGTATGAACTATTGGATTGAATTGAGATAATTTTTTCAATGAAGTGGCAATGAACTAATTGCAGTTACTTCTCTGACAATTCGAGTTGGAATTGAAAGGAATGTAACTGATTCTGAAGACTACTTCCTTGTTTGTGAGTAGTGGGGAAGGAAATTATGATTTGGTAGTTTTTAGACTAATTATTGCAATTTGGTCCAGTGTTGGATCCATATACAAAATGAATTTCGATTGTTGAATGATGGTAATATACATAACAAGGGTGTGTTTGGATGCTCAATTGAAATAAATTGTAGTAACTCAAGTTGATAAAGAGGGAATGACCAATTTGGGGTGAGCCCTCCATATCACCTATATGATCATTTCAAGTCACTCATTAGATTGCAGTTGGGGATTGATTTCCATCATATGTGTTCAATGATCCATGCCCACTTTAGTCATTTCCTCTTTATTAGATTAATTTATTGCATTTCTATCCAATCGAACATCCAAACAAATCCTTAGTTGCATTTTTATAGTAGTCTTATATCTGCATTATAATCATGACTGCAGTTTATACCATACTCGTTTATAGAGAAAGAAGCTAGCCATGTTGAAGGTTTCAGTCCAGAACTAGCTCTTGTGACCATTGGAGGTGGGAAGGAACTTGAAGAAAAACTCGTGGTAACTGTTTTTCTTTCCTTCTGATCATCGATTGTTTGAGATCATTACTTTGGTATAATGTTACAAGGTCATGAAGAAATTCACTGGTGCTTTTGAGGGTTTGGCAGGTGCGACCAACTAGTGAAACTATTGTGAACCATATGTTTACCCAATGGATTCATAGTTACCGAGATCTTCCTCTTATGGTTAATCAGGTAAGATTATATTGCATTTCTCTTTTTTAAAATGGGAAATAACTGGAAATATATGACTTTGGCCTGTACAACTTGCTTCTCCCAACAAGGTGCGCACATGGGGCCTGGTTTTTGATGATCTGAATCATTCACATGGTGGGCCCTGTGGTGGATTAGAGTCACCCCCAGTGTTTTAAATAGCGGTAGCATGTTGCGTAGCGTTCAACCCTCCGTAGCGTGTAGAGAAATAGCGTAGCGTGTAGCGTAAGCTACACAATACTTCTATTATATATATGTATTAAAAAATAAGAAAAAAATAAAATATATAAATGTCACATTCTTCAAAATAAAAATCTCAAAGTTAAGAGCATTAAGTATAATACAAATGTCACATTCCTCAAAATCAATATCTTAAATTCTCAATAATTAGTCTTTAGACTCTAGTGGGCCCCACGTGGGCCACACCATAGAAAACAATGAACATCCACTCCTTCACGCACCTTAGTGGGCCCCACATGGGCCACACCATAGAAAACAATACACATTCACCCCTTCACGCACCTCAGTGGGCCCCACGTGGCCACACCATAGAAAACAATGCACATCTACCCCTTCGCGCACCTCAGTGGGCCCCACGTGGGCCAAACCATAGAAAATAATGCACATCCACCCCTTCACGCACCTCAGTGGGGCCCACATGGGCCATACCATAGAAAAAGAAATGGAAAAAAGTATAAAGAACAAAAAAAGACAGTAACCGGCATTTTAAAATGGAAAAAATGAGGAAAAAACTGAAAATATCAAGTTATTTTCATTGTACATAAAAAAAAGGAATGAGCATACCTATGTTTGTCTCAAGATGAGCTTGAATCAGTGAAAACTGCAAATGTTGAAGCTCCACAGCCGATCGGTTTGGGTTTGGAAGCAACTTTTCGATCTCAAGATTGAAGAGTGGGGAGAGGAGCAGCGTCGGTTTGCGTCTAGAAGCCCTTTCGAGTAGGTTTTTTTTTATTATTAAAAAAACTCAAGTTGTTGCTTGTGGTGTGAGTTCACCACTGTTTAATACAGTGAAAAAAAAAAAAAAAACAGAACAGGTAAGCTACCTGCGCTACACGCTACGAATCCATAGCGTACGCTAGGACCCCTGTTGCGTGCGTTACAGGGGATATACGCTATTTGTTGCGCTACGTAGCGATTTTGCTACGCTACTCACAACACTGGTCACCCCAAAAGGTTTAGTCCATTGGGTGATCCTAACCATGCAATTAGAACTTCATTGACTTGGGACAGTTGGCTGTAACTGTTCCAAATGCAAACTGCCAATTAGATGTCCAGGATCGTCTGATAAAAAGATATTGGGTCATGGCCCCCATCCCATGATGGGGACCACCACAAGAACACCTTACATTACTGAAAGGTGGGTACGGCCTGTAGCATTCTTGGGTCAAGGAAAAAAGGCCATTTCTTTTTATTGCGCGGTCATATAATACCTTAGGAAATAATTTCTGATGTTCCCATTGGTTCAATTAATTTATTTTAGTGGGCAAATGTTACAAGATGGGAAATGCGTACAAAACCATTTGTGAGGACTCTTGAATTTCTATGGCAAGAAGGTCATACGGCTCATGCGACACCTGAAGAGGCAGAGAAAGAGGTTTGTAGATGTGCCCAAGGGTTTCAAAAATTACTGTTGGTGCTCTCTATATTTTGCTGTTTGACTTCTTGATGTTGCTGTACCGCAGGCATTACAGATGATTGATGTCTATAAGAAATTTGCTTATGAGCAAGCTGCAATACCTGTTATTGCAGGTCGAAAGTCAAGGGCCGAGACATTCGCTGGTGCTTCTAGAACCTATACAATTGAAGCTATGATGGGTGATCGAAAGGCTTTGCAAGCTGGAACTAGCCACAACCTTGGCCAGAATTTCTCCCGTGCCTTTGGAACTCAGGTCCTAAACCTTTTTTTTTTCCTTCAAACTTCCATAATGAATGCATTAAAGGTGGTGTTTTGAAGCTTCTTGCTCTCGTTGTAGCTTGAAGATTTATTCTAACAGTTTATTCTTTTTTATTGAAATGTTTAGCGATTTTAAATAAGGGTTTTGCTAACACGTACGTTTGCGAGGACGTTAACAATGTCCCCAAACCTTTTAAACAGCACACGAGGTTGACCTATTGTCGATCTGAACTGTTCATTCACTCATACAACTAGGAGCAAGCCAATGGTGCAGGAATCACGCTGATCAAATAATCCTAACCCTTTGAATGGGGCCAATTTGTTACAACTGTCTGTTGTTTACGAGCCATAAATCACATGGTTAGAATCATCAAATCCAAGTGCTGGTTTAGAATCATAAGAAAGACAAAGTGGGATCTATCTGCTAGATGTTGCAAGATGATGATGGACCTATTTTGTTTCTCCAGTCAATCTTGACTGTCCATTTTCATGCCATTGATTGGAAGCTTAGGATCACCCAATTGGCATGATTTTTGCACCATTGGCTTGCTCCTAGTATGATTGAATGAACGGTTCAGATCGACAATAGGTTACCCTGTGTGCCATTTGAATGGTTTGAGGAAATTGCTAATGTCCCCATGAAAAAAAAAAAAAAAACTTTTAAGTAAAAGCTGTACTGAAATTAGGGCGTTTTCACAGTAATGCAACCGTGGTAATTGAAGTTTACATGTTTTCTTGGTTCTCTTTCTTCTGTTTAACTGAAGTTTATAACTAGCAACTCTTTTAAGTTTCTAAAAGGAAAGGAACAAGAGTGGTATCCTGATATTTTGGTTTCAACAAACAAGGGTGATAGCGAAGTTACCTCTCTAAAAGAAAAAGAAAAAAGAGAGGGTGAATTTACCTGTAAAATGAACAATCAATGGTTTATGCTTCACTCTTTGGTCAGTGGAGACTTGTGCTGCCAGAATTTTCAGGTACTTCTCTTGATTCACTGCGGATGGAGTGGGATTCAACTGTTTTTTGGCGGCATATCTACCGGTTCTTGGCCTGGAATCTCTTGGCTGTATTTCCTTGCTAGCTTTGATCTTTGCTGCTGTTTTGATTGGAGTGGAGTGAAGATAAAGTCACCTTTGGCCTTTGATTTCACATTTCTATTGCTTTTTAATGAATTGGTCATCTTCTAAAAAAAAGCTTCACTCTTTGGCTGCCACTTCATAAATATATCGTTCAATCTCATTGGGAGATTAGATAATGCAACGAAAGATCCACAGAACCCAAATGGTAGTTCATCAGTTTTCACAATGCACAAATTATGCACGTGAAATCCTTAAACAGGCTGGCCTGGGCGGGCTCACTCCATGCCAATAGGCTTTTAAACACAGCTCAGGCCCAACCTGATTAATAAACTGGCTTGGAGTTTAGGCCTCACTCTGTGATATCAGGTTTGATACACCAGCCCAAGCACGGGCCTGAGGGGGTCAGACTCGAGAGCTGACAGGCCACTCAGCCCATTTTACAGTCATAGGGGATTTGCTTGTCTTCCAGTGTCATGCAGCTGTTTATAAATGCTCCCATGTTGATTTCATATGACTTTTATTATTAAGTAATCAATAACTACAAATTAAGTTAATCATTGAAGTACCCTTGGTTGACAGTATCTCATCCTATATATATGTGCAACTGGAACAGTTCAGTGATGAAAATGGACAAAGGCAACATGTATGGCAGACGTCATGGGCTGTAAGCACCCGTTTTGTTGGTGGCATCATCATGACTCATGGAGATGATACTGGTCTGATGCTGCCCCCCAAAATGGCACCAATTCAGGTAAGTGTTAAACTACCTCCATTTTTACTTTTCTAGGTTTACCATTTACCTTTATAGCTGCTGCTAACTAGCCATGGGGACAAATAGTTGGTTAATGTCCCCAAATCTTGTGGATGTTAATTTAATTGGAGGACCATCCCTTCTCTCAAACGGCACTTGAATTATGAAGTGATGAACATGTCATGCTTCATGGTTCTCTCATTTATCAAATTAGATTACATTCAAATGTATTCAATTACTGTACATTAACAACACCTCCTTTTGCTCTGAGTTCCTAGTTTCAGTTTGGTTTGGGAGTTGGGTGGTTATTGACATGCAAGTATGTACAAACATGCAGGAATATATTTATGCATTTTGTAAAAAATACACTAGCATGTGAATGGGCGTTTTTGGAAGCCAGGACACCATTACTTTTAATGTGTGGTTTAGGGCTAAGGTCTATATTTGTCAGGTTAATTGTATCTGCTGAGTTTGACAAACTCGACCCCTTGAGGTTTTTGGAAGTGTTTGCATATCAATTTCGGTAGTCTGTTAGGAAGTTCTATGAAGCCATTTCTTCTTTAGTGTCTGTTAGGGTCAATCTCCATGTGCAATGGATCTATGCCTCTCAATAGTTTCCCCACTCAAGTGAGAAAATTAACTCTACTTGGATCATTCCATATGCAATTGATCCAGACCTCTCAATAGCTTACTTCTCAAGTGCAGAAAATGATCTTTCACGCTAGCATCTTAGTTCTAAAGCGATAGTTCACATTCAATCAGACAAAAGGCCAAATATTCTATAGCCATGATCTTACAATCTTGGGCATTTGATCCAATCATTCATAAATTGTACAAACTGAAAATTTTTCATAACTAAGAAAAAAATAAATCAACCAAATTTGATTTTTCCATCTGCAGCTGCTAAATTCCTTTGGCCTGTTTGTCTGTTTGTGAACATTAAAAAACTTCAGAAAAGAAAATGATTTTCATGGATATCTGTTTTTCCCCTGTTTGAGAATATAATACAATATACATATTTATACAGGGTTTTGTTAACGCCCCCACCTTCGTGGGGACGTTAGCAACGTCCTCAAACCTTTTAAACAGTGCATAGTGTAACCTGTCCCTTTGAATGGGGCCAATTTGTTACAACCGTCCGTTGTTTATGAGCCATAAATCACATGGTTAGAGTGTTACTTTAGAACCATAAGAAATACAAAGTGGAATCTATCTACTAGATGTTTCAAGATGATGATTGGACCTATTTTGTTTTCCAGTCAATCTTGACTGTCCGTTTTCATGCTATTGATCAGAAGCTTAGGATCAACTGATTGGCATGATACCATGGCTTGGTCCTAGTTGTATGAGTGAATGAACAATTCAGATTGACAATAGGTCACCCCATGTGCCATTTAAAAGGTTTGCAGAATCAAACCTTTTAATGGATATGGAAACTAATTTCTATTTTGAAGGTTTTCATCGGGAAAAAAAGGATATCGCTTTCTTCCAAAAAAAAAAAACTAAATATTGGTTTCCAAGGTTACTAGAGGCAGTTCACACCATTTGATGGTTGACCTTTTAATGTTACCATGGAAAACACTCCAAACCAAACAAAGGAATCACTGTTGGAATCCACAGCTTTCCATTTCTTGAGGACTCCATGTTGGTTTTCCATGTCCACATTTTGGTTTCTCTATGTCCATTGTCCAAACACCCCCTTACAAGCTTGACTCTTTAAACCATTGAATTCTCACACTCAATTTCATTTTTTTATTATTCATCTTGCACACAGATTCACATGGACTTGTAGACAACTCCTGTGCTTACATTTAATACATCCATTAGAGACTTCAATTTCATGTGAAATCCACATCCACTATGTCGATGCTGCATTCATAGTATCTGGGAATAATAGCTCAAAGGTATTCATCCATCGAGGACATAAGATGGGGTGAAATTGTTACCACTAAGCATGTCTATGTATTTATAGACTAAGTGTTCTTAACATAGTGTACATGAACATTGGTTTCCAAAGCCAAATTTTAAATGAGGGTTTGGATTTTTGATTGCCCATTGTGTAAATTTATTAGCAATAGCAATATGTCCAGTGTTCACGTTGCATGTATCGGTCGCCATAAAGATTGCAATGGATTACATGGTCCTTTACATAATATCAGGGGCAACCACTTCCCAATTGCAACCATAAAGATTCCACTAAAGAAAAATCAAATCTATTGCAAATAAAAGTGGTAGAATTAAGATCCCTACCCTTTCAGGTGTACCGTATCAGTTGCCATCACGCAGTATGAGCCAGTATTCAATTCCAACAAGTGGGGCCCATGGTTAGGTGATCCAGATCTCATCTGTTATGTCCCCCCATTGATCGACTATTCCCAAAACACTTATTCATAAGACAATCTTAAAATTCATTTATATATATAAGGCATAATTGATCAATGATCAATACCAGCCTTCTCCTATTCACCCATCGGGTTGTAGTAGAAATGATTGCAAATTGCTGGTTGAAGAAAGCAAATAGCTGTTAATGATGTTGAGCCTCCCAAACCCCTACATTACTAGATTCTCCACACCCTACCGAATTTAGCCTAAAAGAGAACACTAGTATCAAAAGTTCTCTAGTTCACTTCACACATTGTAAGGAATTGATCATAAATAATTTTCTTAACAGGGCCCCCAAAGGGCAAAAGTTACACCCAAGCAATGGCAAATGTCCATGCCTCCATTACAAAGAGGCTCTTCCTGCCTAAGGCCAAAGGTAAGCGGGACAATACTCTCAACTCGATAAGTAACTTGTAGTGATATTTTCCCTACAAATTATCCAAAGAGCATTATCAACAAAGAAACGGTGCATTTAGGAGCAAATAATAATAATAACAACAGATTCATGAACCCCAAAATAATGGCTTATCACAAGGTCCATGAACCCCAAAATAAGGAGCACATAATGACCATACCAAATTATCCATATAATCCATGAACTAGTTGTTATTATTATTGTCTTCGTTGTTGATGTCCGGGTTCTTATCCATGCCATTCATTTGTTTTGCGAAATAATTTTAGGACACGATCTAAAAAATGAGGGATCCAAATCATAGGTGGACCATACTGTGGGGATTTGAATGCCTACCGTTGAAAACTTCTTGGGGGCCACAGAAGTTTTGGATCAAGCTGATACTTGTGTTTTCCCTTCATCCGGTTTGGTCCGGTTCTAGACAACACTGGTTCCAGTTCTGGTTCCAAAATTCCAAGAACCGTTGGATACGGTTCGGTTCCGGTTTAGGGGGCATGTAGCGAACTTTTAAAAAAAAAAAAAAAAACAAAAAACCCTATCACAAACAGGGTCCAAGCTGTATGGATCCATCTTGTAAGCTATCTGTTGAGCTTTGGAAAGCTAGGTGAATCAGCAGTACTTAAGGTAAGCTATCTGTTGAGCTTTGGAAAGCTAGGTGAATCAGCAGTACTTAAGGTCTACGGGTTGCATTTCATTTTAGAAAGAGTTGCATGTCTTTAGCCAATAGTTCCCTAAAGTGGAAGCGAACTGGTAATTACTATTTGGGTGTGATACAGAAGGCAGTTGAATTTGAATGTAGCTTCGGACTGACACTGTGAACCGAGTACCAATACATCCCTTAAAAAAATGACTTTTGTTGGATTTTAAATGCATCTCAAAGCAATTGGGCTGTATTTTAAAAAGCCCAGAACCATGGAACCGATCCGGAACCGAACTGGTTTTCACGGTCCAGTTCTGATTCGGTTCTAGGGTGCTAACGGTCTGGTTCCGGTTCCAAAAATCCTAGAACCGTTAGGAACGGTTTGGTTCCGGTTTCACCCCGGAACCGGACTGAACCGACCCGTGTGCACCCCTATGTGTGACCTTATGAACAGGAGTGATGACTCGAAAACATCACTGTGGGCCATGGAAAGGTTTCAATGGTGGATGTCACACATCGCGGTGGGCCCTACAGAGAACCTCAGTGTGCAAACTACCTTTACAGTTTCAAGGTTTGATGCAGGGGCATTTTCATCCCCCCAAAACCAGAAAACACCCACAGGTGTTAAAAAAAAAGTTTTTAAAAAGGGTGTAATTTTGGGGCTCCCACCATACCCAGGGTGTATTTAGGGGAAAAACCCTTATTATTATTTTTCTTTCTCCATATTCATAGCCATTGCAGAAAAATGGCAAGTCCTTTACTTTTCTTAGGACATGTCTGATTTTTAAATTATGGAGGTACTACCCATATATCAACTTCATCTATGAACTGATTATTGTTTTACTAGGAATTTTCTTTCTCCACATTTGCGGCTATTAAAGAACATGTGGCAAGTCCTTTACTTTTCTCTGGACCTGTCTGATTTTAATTGTATAGAGGTACTGCATGTATATTTTACTGTTATGATTGAGGCAATCTCACCATATATGTTTAGCAAATAATTGGTTTGATTTATGATCACTGAATTCTTGACCCTGAGAATAAATATTTTTTGTTCTCACACATTGTATAGGAAAGTTTTTTAGTTATTGCATGTCATCTTTATAGTTTAGCTGAACTAGCATAGAGGACATGTTGCTTCCTTTGCTTTATTCGTCGGAAATGCACAGAAAATGCTTTTGATTATAGTTTCAGTTGATACATGCCTCTCTCTCTCTCTCTCTCTCTCTCTCTCTCTCTCTTTTTCCTGCCTTAATCTTGTTCATTAGCTTGCAATAAGGAGACCATGGGTTTATGTAGGCTTGTCCATTACATATTGCAGGTGGTAATAGTACCAATTTGGAAGAAAGCTGATGAAAAAGCAGGAGTTCTGGATGCTGTATCATCTGTAGCGAAAATATTGAAAACAGCAGGAGTCAAAGTTAAAGTGGATGACTCAGAACAGAGGACGCCTGGGTGGAAATTCAATTTCTGGGAGATGAAAGTGTGTACCTGCTACTCTAGTTTATTGAAAATGGATCTTGCTATTTGTTTTACTAATTAATACTTCAACGTAAACTCACATTATTGTCTAACATTTTCTATTGAGGCTTCGCCTGAGCCTGAGTCCACTTTGTCTTTGGGCCCAGCGTGAGCATGGATTTTATGCCAAGGGTCAAGCATGAACGTAGCCCAATTAAATGGGTCGGACTTGCCCCAACTTAGCCCATTTACAGCCCTATCTCCAATCCTAGTCACTAGGAGCTGGTTGCTTGTGCATATACCAGCATTCCCACCATATTTATCAGTTTTTAATGGGGATGAACAGAGCTAATACAAGCCTCCTCTTTCAGAAATTTGATGTTGGTAGAATTCCCTTCACCACTATCATCATCATCCCAAAGTTCATGTTGCTGGAGCTCCCATCACCATCATCACCATCAGCATCGGAAAGTTGATCTTGCTAAGATTCCCATCGTTGCCGCCGCTGCTGTCACCACATCATCTTGGCATCTAGCCATGGCAGAGGCCCACATTGAAAACAGTAACATGCCAACAAAATCCCACCCAGTATTTTACCCTGGACCCAAGTATCACATTCACATCCTAGAGGGCAAGCCCAAAATATGGGTTATGGAGACTGGAGAGGCAGTTGAGAGGCATTACCACTGAACACAAGTCACACACACACACACGGAGGGTCGTGCTCAAATACATGCTTGAGTGGTTGTCTGCACGTAATTACAAGGAGTCTATCCACCCATTTTTTTTTGCCAAAAACACCACTTAACATGCCAACAAAGTCATGTGGAGGTTGCATGTTAGCAAACTACTACGTGCTACCTGCAAGGGGGAATCTGTGAGCAGCTAAGGTCTAGAGCATGCAATATCCAAACTGTTAGCTTTTGAACTGCAACAACTGAAATATACGAGCTTTGCGAGACTCCAGCATTAATGGAAATTATCTGAATGCTGTACTCTTATGTCTATCATTCTTCAGGGTGTTCCCCTAAGGATTGAAATTGGACCTCGTGATGTATCAAATGGGACCGTTGTCATATCTAGGAGAGATGTTCCCGGAAAGCAAGGAAAGGTTTTTGGGGTGTCCATGGAACCTTCAATTTTGCAGGCCCAAGTGAAGGAAAGGTTGGAAGATATCCAGTCAGCCCTTTTGGAACAGGCTACTTCATTCCGAGATAGGTATGACTGCCCATCTTTAAATTTATTTGCATCCACTGTTCTGCATTACTTATCTTGCTCATGCTCATGCTCGTGCTTGGATGGACATCAAACTGCTCCTCTCTCCCCTCTCCCCTCTCCCCTCAATTCTCTTAAACATCCACATTTTCTTCTGTTCTATTTAAATACAAATGAAAATGAATCTGAGCTTCTCTATTAGAATTTTAAATGGTAAAAATAACCAAAAGAGAATATTCATGTTCAATTACGGATGGTTCCATCACTTCGATAGAAGATTCTATAGAAATGGTTTGGATAAATAAGATTCATGGTATCTTCCCTAATGATTACCAAGAATTTGAACGTAAAATGGATTCATTTAATGGAGAATCATTGTCAACAGACATTAGTCATTCCTTGACTTCAATCAGTGAATTGGCTAGGGAATCAGCACCTAATTGAATTTGAAAGGACTTGCTTTATTGGCCAAACAAAGAAGACTTGATTCAAAGAAAATTCCACCTGATGTTCAACCCTCACATTTTCACAGCACTGCACTTCTACTGCAGTTCCCAATTTCTCTGTGACCGATGTGAAGTTTTGCTCTTTTATTCAGATGGAACTGTTGATGATTGCAATACTATTGTTTCTGAAATAGTGGTGGAATTGATCTCAGCTTGCTTTACCGTATTTTGTCAGCATCGAAGATGCCAGCAGATACCAGTTTTATTAAATGGGGCATGATATTTGATGGGAGGGAAAAGGATGTTCAGTTCGACTATTCTTCTCTGCCCTAATTGTGCATTTGGATGCTCAAATGAACTGAATTGCAATTTATTGAATTCACTAGTTAGGAAATGACGAAAGTGGTGGACTTGTTGGCACCCTTTCAAATCACAATGACAACCAAATGCCTAGTTGCAATTATATGAACTCCAAGTTGGACTTCTAATGATAGCAATTGCAAGTTGGAGGTTACTCTCATTCTGAATTAGTGGGGCCAACTCCAGTTTGGTCATACTGAATAATTGAATTGAATCACTACAATGTTTAATCGAACATCCAAGTGCAATCTGAAAGCGCAAATGGAGTGATATAATACTTGTGGGGGTATTCTGCCGGTTGGGCCATCACCAACTGTTCACACTCCAAGTATAGGGTTGTGATGTAGTAATAATCTCAGTAAGACCGAGGTCGAATCCACAGGGACTGAACCTTGTACGTAATCTGAAAGCAACCATAACTAGAACTAGAAGAAGATGAAATCTAAATCAAGTGAATATGAGGGAATAGTGGTGAAATATTACTCCAAAACTTGTAGAATTTAAAGGTGAAAAACTAGGGATTTAGAGGATCCACTTGTAGAGATTAGGGAGATCTACGCTTGATTCATGAACTCAACTGGACTTCGAGTCCCATCTTCATCCAGTTGGAAGATATATCATTAAAACTCAATCTGAACTTCCTTTGATCTAGTTTTCAAGAGATGAGAGGTATGAGAATTAGAGTTGATTTCATCTCAACACCATACCCATGAGACAAAGTAAACAACAGAATTAAACCAATCCATGACCAATCTGAAAGATGTATGAATGTTAGGAAGGATTCCATCATCCAACCATGTCTAAGGGGCAATGGTGAACAACAAGGCTTCCTAACTTCACAGTCAAATAATGAAAATGAAATACTCAAAGTCATCACAGATCTATTGTAATTTTAATCACAACAAACCATTAAAAACTAGAGGCATTCCTTATAATCAACTGGAATCAACATCAGTGCAGTCTAAAAATGAATCAAAGCCGTGGAATCTTTCCCATCATGCCACAAGCTTCACCTCTTAGCCCTAGCTAAGAGGTTTAGCCTGACATGATTGGGCTAGATTTCTCAAAAATCATAAAAAAAACAGTAAAGAAAACAAAAATTCTACTCTCTCTCTCTCTCTCTCTCTCTCTCTTGTGCACCCAAGTCCAAGGCTTGAATGCCTCTCTCTTTCTTCCCCTCTCTCTTTTATATACGTTAGGAGGTCGGTCGGCTGGGCGTCTTTAGAAGCTGCTGCGAAATCTTTTTACGTAGCCAAGAGAAAAAAAAATTCCGCGTAAGGCTGCGCAGCGAAAGTGCAAACCGACTTGTGCTTGGCCGTTTTTTTTTGGACGGTGCACGACCTCTCTTCAGAATCTAGCTCCATGGCTAGGATCGGCATGGGCTTGTGCTCCATCTGGACGGTCTGGATTGTCGGTTTGATGCCGACCGAGATCACACAACAGCCACAAAGGGGCCAGGGGGCGTCCGGTTTTTCTGCTGTCTGCGAATCTATCCGGACGAGCCGAATCGGTGGTGTCAGTGGGGTCCACACCTTTCGGTGTCTGAGAAATCCACTCCGTCCATTAGTTTCTTCTCAAAAAACCGTTCTGAGATTGTTGGTTTTGGATTGCTGTTAACGCGGCCCATTTTATTGATCTTTTGGCCGTCCAACCTGCGTTTGAACGGTTTGGGGAGGCTTCCTAGTTGATTTCCGGCGGGATTCTATCAGGTCCTGGTCTTTGGCTCGTTCTGCTTCGAATGGACGGTGTCGATTAGCCATCCGGATGCATCTTGATGGCCCACTGAGATCGTCCAGATCTCTCTATTCGCAACAGGGGCGGGCGTTCTGCTCTTTTTAGAAATAAGTCGGGTCAGCGCATGCTGACTGACTTGCTTTATTCGGTGCACGACTGGTGTGCGTGCACTATGTGCATGCCCAGCCCCATGTGGGGTCCACTGTAATGTTCATGAGAGATCTACTCCGTTCATTCGTTTCTCCATCTCATTCGAGGGGTTGAGACCAAAATTGAAGCATATCCAGATATCAGGTGGGCCCCAAATCAGAGTATTGTGGGATGATCTGTCCGTTGGGCCACTTTCACAAGGATCCAATGGCTGAAATTCGACGTATACGGTTCATTTATGGTCCTCGGGCCAGATATTAAGTTTCGAACTGAACGGATGGTGGGAACCCTGTGATCTTACATTCTGGACGAATTGCAGGCCTCTTTAGCGTGAAATACTGGATTTCTTGAATCCCGGGCGTGTAAATTCTTCGATATCGGTCCCCTGGAGTCCGTCCTTTGCCTTGGTGATTTATGAGCGTTAGATCCATGCTTTTAGTACCTTTTTTCAGTTCAGACTCCTAAATACACTTTGCATCACAAACATGATTAAAATAGGGCATTAAACAGTATCATGTTCCTAAAAGCAGGTAACAACTGGGATCTAATATGCAATATTTGACCCTCAACACCAACAAAATTAGACCCCCAATTACAAGGCAGACAATGTGATATAAAAGAAAAAGGATAGAGAGATAAAATCAGAGATTAAACTGCAAATGTAGCTTCAAGTTCAATTTAGTTTTCTGCAATGTGCCCTTTCACGCGATATGGATTTTTCTTCTATTAGTAAACTCTGAATCCAAACTAAAGATCTCTCTTTAGCTATTGGGTTCCTACTTATGAAGTCCCAAGCTTTGAACTGTTTTCATAAAATTCAATGCATGTTTCTTTCAATTACCCGAAATGGGTACATGCTTCATTGCTGACCTGGAACTCCTACAGCAACATTGTAGATGTAAGCTCATACGATGAGCTCAAGGAGGCAATCTCTCAAGGAAAATGGGCGAGAGGTCCATGGTCAGCGAGGTATTTAATCTACAAATTCTGATTTGTATTTTACATTATATCTTGATTTTTATTATTTTTCATGTGTGTGTACCATCTTTCTAAATACAGCGAAGCTGAGGAGTTGAAAGTGAAGGAAGAGACCGGTGCAACCATTAGATGTTTCCCTTTTGAACAGCCACCTGGGCTAAAAACATGCCTAATGACAGGCAATTTGGCCGATGAAGTTGCACTATTTGCAAAATCTTACTAACTCAGAAGACGGGCACACTATTCACTCATTTCCATTCAAGGTCACAGATCTGTTAGACTGCCTTAGCAGCAGCTCCATAAATCGATTCACAAAGGTTTCTCGCTGGAAGGTACCAACCACCGTTTAGATCCATTTGCTTTGGTGCATGTACTGTATATTTACTTGTGATCCCTGAGAAACTTTACAAAAACCAAAGGAAGTTTGATATGTAATGAGAAGTGATATGTATGTTCTCGTCATTATTGCTAAAGTGACTGAATGAAATTTTTTTCTTGTCATTGCTAAAGCGACTGCATGTAAATTTTTCTCCTGATGTGGCTTGTGCTTTCCATTAGTTGGGCCACACTTCTTAGACCTTCTAGCATAATCTCTCTGTTTCACTTCTCAGGTAGGCCACAGTGCACACAAACTAATGGTTTTAGCCATCCATTTGTTTTATAAATAGTGGCCCACCTGACAAGTGAAACAGCTTGCTTCTTAAGTATCTAATCAGTGTAGCCCACCTGATGGAAAGCTTGGACCTTGCCCAAGTTGCTGTATTGGCACACGTGCACACAGATCTGCACGCATATGGACATAATAAATCTCAATAAAGAGTAATGTTTTTTTTTTTTTTTCATTCTCGTAGGATTTACACCGTACATGAATAACAAAAATTATTATGTATGTTTCCAAATGAAATGCACGGTGACTACAACGTATGGTACTCACAAATACATATGAAGTGCTTTCTCCAAGTGCTCTCTGCCTAAATTCTATTAACTCTATAACTAGCATTTGAATTCAAACACATTAACAACCCTCGTAGCTTGCGCTTATATTCTGAATATGACAAGCTTTGGATCAATATATTCAGGACAGGGTTGCTCTTCTGGATGGTTTGATAAGAGTCTCGGCAATATGTTTGGCTGCTTCCATATAATCCATGTATTTTACGCCGATGTCCTTAACATGTCGGGTCATTCTCTTGGCTGCTTGTGCATGTTTTCCTGAATGTTGGTTCCACTGCACTGGAACTGTCTAAAAAGCCCCAATCTCCGGTTTTCCAATCGAAGTGGTAGAGAGGGAGGAATCGATGGCCGTAGGTTGCAATGAACTCAATCGCATCAACCACAAATTCCATCTCTTCCACTGCCGTATAATAGCTGAAGCTCACCCTCGTCCAACCTGGCTTCAATCCCTCGTACCCCAGCGTGTGGCATATCGATTTTTCTAAGTGTGAGAATATAAAGCTGGAAGAATGCTAATATCAAAAGCTGCCTGGATCTTGCACCAGATATGGATGCACTTTACGCTTCAACTTGGCACGTGTGCATGATCTGGAGTGTTCATCAGACGGTCATCCCAGCGATGTATCCGATAAGCAACTAATCAAGCACGTTCAGAACTGGCAGTAGATAATAACGTTCCAAACCATCCATCTTTCTTAATGTGGCCACCAGGCCTTGGCACCAACCCGTTTTCCGTTTATAACGGTCGGACGGGCAAACCCGATGCCACACTGATCCAAAGTCGGGCCAGTTATTTGTAGGCCATTTCAGTCTACGGGTCCCGGCTCGGCCTGGACCCGGACCCGACTTGGACACTTTATAGTCAATGGAGGCATGTGGGTTTTTCCTGTATTCTACCCTTTGATGTCAAATTCGTAATAAAAACGCAAACAAGGGGTAAAAGCGTGCTACCTTTTGGATGGCTGATCGGATTGCCTGGGCACGAGCTCTATCGATGCCGAGTAGCACGTGACCGTAGGGGGCCGCGCACGCGCATCCCCCACGTGCCTGGATCCCGAACAAGTCGTTCAGGAGCTGGGTGACGAACCGGCAATGTAAGTGCTTCGCACGTGCGGACTCGGGATGGACGAGGAAGGAGACGATGGGCTGGCGCTCGGCGCACGCGTTTCCGAGTACGTGGACGTTGGGGTTCTTCAGTAACCTCTCAGACGCTCGGCTCATCCGCAAGCTCTCTTGGGCACGTATGAGCTCGTGACCCATGTGGTGCTTCACACGGAACGCAATCGCCGCACGTATCTTCTGCACGATTCCGGGCTTGCCCGCATCGTCCGCTCCTCCAGGTCCTCGCAATAGAGGGTGTCCTTCTCATCAACGACACGTGTCAGCAGCGTGAACGTTAGATATGTTTCTTCATTGTTTCCCTAGCTAGTACAAGGCACATGAAGTTACATTCTTCACGATTTTAAGAGATCCAGGCCATTCATGCAATGGGCCCAACTGCTGATGTGCCATTTGCATGTGTAGATATCCTGGCTATTCCCGCGTGGATCCCACCACGTAGAAGGATATGAATTGTTTTTGCATGGTATTTCAGTTCGGCAAGTCGGCCTATCATTGAGCAATCCAGGCCCTTGGCATGTTCCATCCCACCGTAGATGGAATATAACTAAAAAATACCCAGAATTTAAGATCCCAGAGACCAATCTTGAATATTTTCCCTATTAAATGTTGACCATTGATTTTTCTATAGGCCATAGTCTAAAGGTTAAGATCGTCCCATAAAGGAGATTTTTAGGGCATAGTGCATGCATGGGAGGCTGCAAAAGATCAATTGGGGTGGATTACCAAATAAAGGGACACACTTGTCAGAACTGAAAAAACGTGTATACGCTTCAAAGAAGCGGGCCGTATATCATATGGTTAATTTGAGATGAGATACCTGATCGCTGTATCTGTTGACGTAGCGAAGTGTCCCACCGCCACTGGTAGAAGGAGGCGCGTCCTTGAGGCGATAGAGAGCATCGCTCATCACCAGAATCCCGGGGCTCCCGGGCCCACCTATGAATTTATGAGGGCTCGAAAATACCGCATCATATCTGTCCAATTCCCCCGATTCCATTTCAATATTTAAGTATGGCCCGCTGCTAATAAGCCGACGTCAATGAGTCCTGACTCACTGAGTCGGATCTCGACCACTTGGGCTAGGCTGTCTCGCCAAGAAAGATAGCAGGTTCGAGTGGTGCTCGTAGGGCCCGGTGAAAACAACCCACCGCTCGGACGGTGTCAATCACTCCAAGACTCTGATCGATGGGACTGCGACTCCCATCACCTCCTGGAAACGTTTGACGGCAGCCGTTGAACCGGTCCCACAAAAAAGCAACATGTCGTTGGGTCCCAGCCGCACAGTTCAAGTGAGCGTAAGAAACCTCACTATCCGCCTGGCTAATAATCTGCCAATACTTATCCGACACGTCGATAGTGGACCCATTCACGAGCTGGTCAAATTAGCCTAATATTGTCCCCTACCCTCGGGCGAGTAAGGCCATACCCCTTTCCAACCAACCACGACACAGTGGGAGACGCGGCCTCCTGGTATTCGGCCCTCGTACGCTCATATATCCACTCGGTCTCAACGTAGAAGTCATCCTCTGGTACTATCGGGTTTAGAGATTTTCACTCAGGGATATCTATGACGCCCCTATGCTAGAAACAGTATTTCCGGTATTCAATCCAGTCATCCACGATGTGTCTGTGGAGGTTATGACCTTGATGTCGCCAGGGCATACAATAACCGCAATCACACAAATGTAAGTGCATGAATCACACTACCAGTCATGCAACAATCTTGCGCATACCACGCGCTCAGGTAGGGCAACTCCCTCTGTCAGAGAGCTCATAAACAATATGCCCGAAGGCATATGCTATGATCAGTCACTCATATCAAGCATACATATGATGCGTATGATCATGAATCATGTTATACAGTGATGGACTCTGTACATAGCGAAGATGGGCCTAGACAGCTTACTACTACAATTATGGGCCTATCAATGGGCTTTAAGGAGAGTGATAATGCGGACATCAAACCATCATTGCTCCCAAGGCATAGCTCGCTATAAAGGTCAACACATATACCATGGTAGAATCATGCTACAACGGGCCTTATGTACGTCCTATTGGGCCTCGACCCATGGGCCTCCAATATGTCACATGGGCCCCATACCATAAGTCTCATATATATCAAAGTGGGCCTCAGTGGGTGGGCCACAATTACATCAAGTTGGGCCTAATCACATGGGCCTTGCATACGTCATAATGGGCCTCATACAAACCAAGGTGGGCCTCAACAATGGGACATAAAATGGTAAGTGGGCCACACCACATGGGCCACAAGTATATCAAATGGGCCACACCCAAATATAAGTGGTGATACTGATTTCCACCATTAAAATTCCCAAGGCCCACCATAACATTTATTTCCCATCCAATCTGATCATAAGGTCCCAAAGGATTTTAATGGTAGCCATTCAATATCCTCACCGTGCAGTGTGGTCCACATGATAAATAGATCTGTCTTTTTTTTTTTTTTTTTTTTGGGTCTCAAGCCTTAAAACAATCTTTTAAAAATGGTTGGACGGCTTGGATGCAACCCTTGCATCATGGTGGATTCCATATGGGAAAGATGGATGGCATAGATGAGGTACATACCTCATGGTGAGGGCCCACACTATGGAAGGTGTGGATCACAATGCATACATCAGTGGGTCCGATTTGGGGCCCACCATAATGTCTATTTTCCATCTAGCCTGCTGATGAGGTCACACGGACCAGGGGTCCACCATAATGTTTATTTGCACCCCAACCTGTTGGTGAGGTTGCACGGACCAGGGGTCCACTGTGTTGTTTGTTTTCCACCCAATCTGTTTAGAGGTCACACGAACCCAGGTGAAGTGGAAAATGATACAAAACTTCCGTGAAAACCCCAATGGGTTTCAATGTTAAACGTTCAATCCCACTGTTTCTTATGATGTGGGCCACCTGAGCTTCGGATGGGGCTGATTTTTGGGGTGGGGCCCACTGCCCTAACGGGCCATCAAATGCATGGTGTGGATGTGGGGTCCACATCACAGTGGGGCCACGGCTGGGACCACGGTCCCAGTCTCTTCCGCCCACGCAGCCACAGGCGCTGCTTGCGTCCTCTGACAGTGGCAGCAGCAGACGCTGCTGCTGTTATATATATATATATTTTTTTTTTTGAAAGGAGATTTTTGAGATTTTTCTTGGGTGGGGCCCGCATAAGGGAAATCCGCTCCGCTCATTGGCTTCCATTGCCCAAGACCATCCAAATGAGGCCAATATGCAATATGTTTAGGTGAGTAAAAAAAATTAAGGTGGGTTTTAACGGTAAATACCACTATTTCCTATGGTATGGCCCGCTCGATTATCGGATTGGCCTCATTTTTCGGTTCAACGCCTAAAATGAGCTAGGGAAAGGGGTGGACGGCTTGGATTAAAAACATACATCAAGGTGGCGCCTGTGTGAGCGGCCCACCCAAAAACTCTTTTTTTTTTTTTTTTTTAAATAGCCTGTAAGTACACACCCATATTAATACGCGCACTCCATGTTAGCCACACCCGCTCAGCGTCCAGGGATGCTAGACGTCATGGATAAACATATGCATTGTGATGGGTCCCACATGGACGTGGCCCACCATTCCGGATCAACATGATGTTTGTGTTTTCCTTTGATCATGCCTGTCCAAACGGACAGCCATGTGGGCCACTCGGTGGACGGCCTGGATAGAATGCATGCTTTATGGTGGGCCACACACACTCATATTAGGTGGGCCATTAACAAGGAAAGGGGAAGAGAGAGATAGATAGAGAGAAGGAGAGAAAGATCAGCATAGTGGAGGGGCCCCGCCACTATATATGGGCCCCTCATATGACTACAACACATACATTAAATTGGGTCCCATCACAAGTGGGCCATCAAATTGAAAATCAACGGTGGATCACTCACCTTTAGGCCTTCTCCTTGGACTCTTAGCCTCCTTAGCTCCTTGCCTTTTCTTTTGATGGAGGTTGATGGGGTTTTAGTGGTGTGGATGAGAGATGAGAGGGTGGGGAAAGTGGGCCACGCTTGGCTTTGGGGAAGAGAGGGCTTGGACGTGTGGTTCTTTCTTTGCTTGGAAGTGAAGAGAGTGAATGAGAGAGAGAGAAAAGTGATGGGTGAAAAGGTGATGGAGTGATGGGTGATGGGTGATGGTGTTGTAAGAAGGGATAGGTGGAGAGAGAATGAGAGTTGACTTTGGGTAGCTTGTGTAAGAGAGAAGTAAGGAAAAGGTATGGGTTGCTTGTACTTGACTTGTACTTGACATGATGGGATTGGTTGATTGATTGATTGATTGATGAGACATGTTGTAGAGATTCCCTCGAAGTTCACAACGCACGGCATTTTTCTCGAAATGAACGCGGACCCACAACTTTTGACCTGGTTATCAGATTAGTGCGCAAGTCACGGCGTTGGAACCGCGGCTACGGTGCGGTCGCTAAGGTACAGGTTTCGGTTCGAGCCGGCTTCGATATGCGGGACTCGGCTTAGAATCGTGCGCAAACGCTGGATACAGGTTAAGGATTGCCGGAATTCGACCGGAAGGACCGGGGAAGCCTACGGAATGGTGCCGACTAGGATACGAGTCTTACAAAAAATACCAACATAAAACATAAACGTATTTAAAATGATTCATCATATTGTATACTTATTTCGAAGATGTTATGATGAATTTTTTCTACTTTCTTTTTCATAGACCTTGCTTTTCTTTTGATAAACATGATGCATAAAATTAAATAGTTGTTGCGAAAAATCTTCTACTCTTCTAAAAACTTTTGTATGTTGGAGACGACACTTCAACATGATGAGTCGCATGGATAAGGGCAGTCGATCTTCTGGAATGGAGACAAATCATAAAACCAGTTTCCAACTGCCTTTGCAATTGTCTGCAAAATAAGATTTCTTATAAATAGCGTTATTCCATGTCAAATTAATATAATGATGTATTCTTTAAAGTGAGTATTGATGGAATTAATAATTTTGAAACAATTATTAAAATATATTATTTTGTATATTTTTATTTTTCTTTTAATAACTGGGACTTATGGTTCAACGTTCGGGACCATATTGGTTTGTTGGATACAAAAATAGAAAGACAATGCTCGTAAAATAGAATAAAGATGTTGCCGATTTTTTATTAAATGTGGACCGTTAGGTATTTCTCTTCTTGTTCACTATTTCCAAGCAATTGTTTACATTAAAAATTTTCTATCAAAAACATTTGTAGCCATGATCCAAATACAATAGAAAATTGAACCATAGGTCCCACTCATTCAAGTTAAAGAGCCGAGTATATTATAGATGAAAAATTACAAAAATAAATAAATTATAGACTTACTGTATTTGCAATTACTCGAGAAGTAGCACCGAACCATGCCTTTTGTGCCTCGCTTTGGCAGTGAGCGTAACATGAATTTATAAACATGCCATTTGCTAAAGAGGTTCTCAGTCCTACCATTGCGGTTAGAAACTCCGTCCTAAAAACTGTTATGATGTTATCTTACTTCATTAACCAAGAAAAAGAAAATGCACTTGCTAATTAAATTTAAAGAAGAAGAATGATATGAAGCAATGCACATTCACATAGCATGCTAGCACTGTTATCGTGAACCCAAAATACATTGTATAGATGCAAAGAGAAGTGTTTTAGGATTTAATTCTGACTAAAAAATCAAACATAAACAGTTTTATTAATGATGCAAATCAAATTCATAATCATCTTCATTATCATGCACATACATATGCATTTTGTATACACATAATTACATTAATTTCAAACATCTCTTTCACACATATAATTTGCATCTTTATTATAGAAAATGAGAAAGAAATGGATTCAGAAAATAAATAAAAAATCGTTCAAATTCTACGAATACTTTTTCCTTAAAAAATTCAAAAATGAATTATAATTGAAGATTGGAAATAACTTGGAGAAGAATTCATAAGTATAAACAAAGTCCTTAAAGGGCCATATAGATTATCTAAAGAGTAGTTACCTTGTATTTTTGTAAGTTGAGTAGAAGAGCATGATTTTATATCGATCTTACAATTATACCATGTGTTAGTAGGATCAACATCAGCAGGTACTAAGACATTCTTTATCTGAAAAATACATTAGATGCTTAAGTCAATAACTACAGGTGAAGCTTAATACTCATTTGTTTAGAAACAGTAGATAAAAAGTAAAACGCATGTTTTACTTCCATCATCTTATATGTTAGTAATCATTTAGTTTAGTAAGCAAAACAAATTTCCCATGTTAAATTAAAGGGTTGTTGCTTCTTTCAAGTAGATTATCATAATAATTTAGAATATTCTTTTGAAACATTTAAAAATTTATGACTAATGCATTAAAAGATTAAGATCCATTCAAGGAAAAAAAAAAAAAAAGATTACCTGCCATGAATCATATGCTGCATTTAAAATAAAAATCGGTGTGCGGATTTGTTGCACTATGTACTGTGGAAAGAAACACTGCATTCACATTCCACTTAGTATCTAATAGGTTTATGTGAGAGAGAGAGAGAGAGTGAGAGAAAGAGAGACACTTACCATATTAGGCTTTATTTTTGATGTGCAAGAAGATGGTAGATTCTTTGTTGATTCCTACATAAGATTTAAATATAAACATAGATATGAAAATTACATGATAAGAATAAAGCATTGTTATTAATTAAGTTGATGGGAAATAGTAATAGTGTGTATCTTAAAAGGCATTAAAATTTTAAAGATAATAATATAAGAAGATACAAAATAACAAATTATATATCATGGGTCAGAATTGCTATTTTAGAATGAAAAAAATATAAAAGAACAAGAAAAGGAAGAAGAAGCGTACATGTAAAGTCACAATTTCATTAAAATAGGTTTGTATGTATTCTTTTCCTGAAATATCTTTCCTGCCATGTGTACTATCATTATTAGTAATGTATGTAACAAAATCAATTTTTTTAATAAATTTTTTCTTATAATTTTTTAAGGGATAAGTTAGCTATGATCTTACACATTGACAAAATAACCCCCGTCTGAAAGGCATTTTGCTTTGGCGCCTATTGGTAGGAGGGCACGAAAATTATCGCAATGAAGTATAGCAGCCAACCCACCAGCTGAACAACCCGATAAAAGTGCCTACAACCAATTTTCAAGTTGTTAATGCAAGTTTTTATATGAATCTATATGAATATATATCTCAAGGAGTATACACTCTCTGCATTCTTCATTCCTTTTTTTAATAGATCTTCCATGACGGCAAACCAGATCCTCGCTCCTCGATAGTGAAGATTGGTATTCTGACAAGACACACATAAAATTTATGCTAATAATAAGTTTATAAATTTAAGCCTAATAAAAATATAATATCAATAGTATATAAGCATGAAAAACTTACAGGATCTACTCTTTCTACGTCTCCGGTAAATGACGATCCATCACAATAACGAATCTTAACTCTATTCCAGTTATAGAAATCTGAAAAATGCAATCATGAAAAAATCTGTTAATATTTTAAATAAGTGTGGGTGAACTAATATAAGATTCATGATTCTAAAGAAATAATGTGATTATACAAATAATAATTTTTTAATAAAATAAAAATTAATAATGTAACTATTTGAATGGTAAGCAAAATGCACATTTGTGTAATCAATTTTACCAGGATTAAATTTTTTATTGTTGTTAAGAATTGCTGAAAATGGGATTTGTTTTTGCATTTTCTTAGATGAACCCAATTTGGTGGTACTACGAAGGATACAATTTGTAACATTGTGGCACCAGCCTCCTCCCTGAAAATATGAATTAGGCATTTTATATACATGAAATAAGTAAAAATATCAATTAATAAATGCATATTTGAAAGTAAAATACTTACCTCTAAGTGAACTAACCAACTATTTATCCCCGAGCCGAAGCCCTTATCAAAATGATAAGCTGGTGGGCTCCCGTCCAAGCAAACTAAATCACATTTCAAATAACAAACATAAAAAAGATGAAAAACAAGATAAAAAGGAGTAATTATTGACGTCTAGTTTTCATATATGGAAAAGAGACCCAAAACTTTTAGAATGAAAATGACTCTAAATGGAATAGAGTTAGTAAAAGTGAAGAATAAGACCTGCTCCCTTTTTAACGGCGTCTTTGACATATGTAATCCCCACATACAATGCATCTGTTTGAAGTGTTATTAACATACATAAGAGAAAATTTAGCCACCTGCATGCTCTGTGATTTGTCATCCTGTACATTTAGACTCAATATTAAAATAAGGGTAGATGCGCCTAAATCTAATGGGCATGTCTTTTAATCTATTCATAAAAACAGAGACGATGTAGTTCTATTCAATCATTATATACAATAAATAATTTAAAAATACATTACCTTTCTGAAATTTTTTTACAATTTTTTAAAGCTTTCTATTATAGAATTATGAAAAATTAAATATCTTCTTAAAATATATTTGTACTTTGGAGAATTTATCCTATCAAAGATGGATGATTAAATTTATCATATCCCTTCTTAACTATTCATTAGAACAAAATCTTATAGTATTTTATTCTTTGAGATTTATTAATTCTCTTAAAATGTCATCAATTTATAAATTTTTATTTCTCTTAAAACTGTCAGTTTTTTATATTTATTAGAGAAAACTCTACAATTAATAAAAACGGTAACGAGTAACAATATTTAAATATTTGTATAATAAACAACATCATAGATAACTTATTTTAAAAATATTATTATCCATTTTTCTCACTTCATTAAATCATTGATGAAACTAAAATACAACTGCATTTTACTAAATATATTTTTTTAATTCGATGTACTTCTTAAAAAATTTATTACGTGATACGAGTTTACGAAAATTCAATGTACTTCTACTCAACTTGTTTTCAATTAAAACATCAAAAAATAGTTTACGAAAATTATTTAAATTAATTAAATATTTTTTCTTCCACCAAAGATCAAATAATACACTTAATTTTTTTTTTCTCAAAAACTAAATGTTTATCAAGTGTAAAAACATCAACAAAATAAAAGTAACAATTAAAACATCAATTACACTAAAACTTCACCCAATTAATATAAACAAAAATTTAAAAAAATTCAAATTCTAAAAAATGAAGTACACATACAAAATATCATTTATAGCCTACCATTCAAACATTACACCATTCTAATAAATATTAACCATTAGATCAATGGACTTTAATGTGGATGGTCAAGATTATTTATACAAATATAGGTGCAATCAATAACATGATTCATCTATTTTTTAGGACCTTTCATGGATTGCTAATGATTTTAAAGAATCACTTTTGTTAGGTAGTCATAGTCATTGCATCCATGGCTTGGAAAACGATTGGATTATTTAATTAGTAAAAATTGTGTAGTAGTCCATAAAATGTCTTAGAGTGGCTAGGTAGTTCAAATTAATTAATTAGACTATCCAATTGAACAAATACAATTAATGGCACAACAACTTATATTGCTCTAAGAGCACTAGAGCATTTCTTACCAAAGTATAATATAAATGTATTTCTTTAAAAAATAGTGAGTGTATATATTAGTTCCTTTAAAAAAAAAAAAAACCCCTCTAATTTGTCAATGTAGAAATCAAAGTTTGAAATATTTGTTCAAAATTAATACGTATCGGTATTTCTCGTAAACGATATGGATGTATCGCCTTGTATCGGCCTGAAACAGCCTAATGCAGGGCAATACGTAACAATTTCGGTACTGAACAATATGTTATGTAACACATTCATTTCAAACTTTGTTCCTAATCTAATAGTACACATTTAAACACATGTCACTAAAAGTATATTAAGATTGTGTATTTATGAAGAATATTGGTGTATATATTGATTCCCACTTTAAAAATCAAATGTTCTAAAAATTAAAGATTCTCTAAGAATATAGAATAAAAAATAAAAAATAAAAATATTTTGTAAATTATCTTTCTTGAAAGAAAAATATAATAAAGCATTGTATATCCTCTTATGTTTTTTTTTTTTTTTTTTTAAAAATTTTTCTTGAAGAGAGGGAGTGTGTGTGTGTGGCCATCTTAAAATATATTCAATTGTAGAAAAAGCTTACTCTACGACTTGGTGTATTGGGCTCACTTTGATTTTTGCATAACATTCAATCCCTCCATCATGTGATCTTTTTCATGTGTTTCTTAGAGACCAAAAATTTACTTGATCCAAAACTCATGTGAGCCACACCATGTAGAATTCACGCCTAAAATCTTTCTATTCGTGCTATGGCTGCTAT
Source organism: Magnolia changhungtana (assembly GCA_030180095.1). Taxonomy (NCBI): domain Eukaryota; kingdom Viridiplantae; phylum Streptophyta; class Magnoliopsida; order Magnoliales; family Magnoliaceae; genus Magnolia; species Magnolia changhungtana. Next base: position 1,007,174 of record JASAUF010000485.1, read on the forward strand.
GGCCCAACTTAGTTATGAAATAGCTTACTTTTTATGGTATCCATTCATCATGGTGGTTTGCATCTTCTAAAGGCTTTGCCGCTAGGAATGCATGTGTAAACATTGTGCAAGTGTACACAGCATGAGTAGTACATGATGAGGTGTATGAATGTATGAGAGGTATCTCCACCTTGGTAAGACAAGATCTCGGCATGATATCAAACTTGATCTTACAAGAATAAATTTAAAGTAGGGATGGATCATAAGATGATCAATGAGATCCAACACATGTATAACGAGTGTTAGATCAACCTCGATGCACGGTTTGAATCACATGTGCTATGAGACCACTTATCTACCCGTAGCAGATCAATTTCATCCATAGTGTTGTGCAAGAAAATTAATCTTGTAGGTAATATAGTATCCTTTTTAATGTTCATTATGCAGTTGAATTGCAATGAGGTAGAGATATTTTGGTTTACATTCTCAAAGTCATAACTAATGGATTTAACAGTGTTGGAAAGACAACATACAAAACCTCATCTGACTCGACCCGAACCGAATGGGTGAGTCGGTCTGAACCGAGTAGGCTTCGCCCAATTCGAACTCAAACCGAGTTGAGTTCGAGTTACCTAGTAACTTAACGGACTCAACCTGAAACTCGATCCGGTTAGACCCGACTCGATCCGAAACTCTACTCTCTAACCCTACCCGCCGCACCCTACCCCAACCCGATCCCAAAATCTCTCTCTCCCTCCCTCATCCTCCTCATCTTCCAAGCCCGGCAACCACCCACCACCATCACCCTCCACCTCGTCCTCCTCTCTCTCCTCTCTACTCTCTTGTTCTCTCCCTCCCTTATCCCTCAATCCGACTCGGTACTTTTGACCAGATCGGACTTGGTCCGGATCAGTCCAGGCTAGACCGGACTCAGATCAAGTCAGGCATGTTGGACTCGGTATCGAGTTCGGGTCAAGCCTATTTCAAAACCGGATCAAGTCGAGTTAGCCCTAACTCGGTCCAACTTGACTCGATGCCCAACTCTAATTATAATTAGGGGTATACATCGAGTCGAGCTGGCCTCAGCTCGATTCAGCGCGGCCACTCGCTGACCTCAGCTCGAACTCGGCTCGGCCATCGAGCCTGATTGGCCATCTTGGCTCAGTTCGGTCAGTAACTTGTGCGAGTTTGAGCCAAGATCGAGCCGAGTTGGTCTGTGCAGCATTTTCACAAGCAACTAGACTGCTCGTTCAAAATCCCACTGTTTTAGTAAAATAGCAGAAATGGTTTTGCAGGTATTTTATCAAACACTTTCTAAGCAACATAAAAATCAAGAAAAGAAGGGTATTTGTTTCATATAAATACCTTCCTTGCCACCATCCACACTCGTTGAGCCATTTCATCAAACACTTGGTAAGCAACATCAATATCAAAGTAACAGAGTCACCAACTGATTTGATCCGAGTCGAGTCGAGTTGGGGCAGCTCAAACTCATTTTCGAGCTCAAAAAATCAGCTCGACTCGGCTCAAACTCATCTTCGAACCGAGTCGAGTCGAGCGAGCTAGGTTCGTGTACACCTCTAATTATAATTAATGTGGACTGTTCGTTTTCCTAGGCCTAACCATCAAATCAAACTGACTTTGAAAGAGAGTGGCTATAAAAAATAAGGCCCACCTGATGGACAGCTAAGATTGGTCAGAACTCTGTTCTAATTAATATGGACCCGTCCCTTTATTTGGCTATTAATCTGAAGGCAAGGAGCCTTCAATCAAAGAGACTTTCAAAAGGAATTGTAATCAAAGGTCGGCCCCACAAGATGAATAGACCAAACCATTAATTGTACGCACGAATACCTTAATGTGGCCTACTAATGCGTTAGACTAGTGTAATTTTTCGTTAATTCCTTTATACAACGAAGAGCATGGACTGAATCGATTGGATGCCTACTGTTGGTGAGTGCAAGAAAATTCAGAGAAACACACCCATCATCCGTTTTGCAGCTATCATGGCTAGACAGGTATAAATTTCCGAAAAAATTATGGAGCCCACCATGATGTCTACGTGGCATACACTCTGTCCGTCAATTTCTCTACCTACCGCTGGGTGAGGCCGGGCCACACCTAAAAATAAAACTATGGTGTACTCAACCGTGGCCATATCACTGCTACGCCATGTCAAGACTCAACCAGGCCTCCTGGCATGAGCCAATGTTGAAACAAATCCAAAGGGCAAGTGGACCACACCACAAGAAACAGTGGGATGTAATTACATCCGTTGTTGAAAATCTCCTATTTGTCATCCAACCTATTCCTAGGGTTACATAGAACTGGCCTGGTGTGGGTGGGATTCCTGACTAGGGTCTCACCTTGATGTATGTGCCTTATTTTCACATTGCTCATTTATTTTAAAAACTCATTTTAGGGGCATGATTAGAAAAATAAAATAGAACCAAATCTTAGGTAGACCATAATTACGGGTGCACATTTAACCGGTAGAACCGTGGAACTGGACCGGAACCGACCAAACGGTCCGGTTTGGTTTGGTTCTAGAGTGCACCGGTTCCAGTTTCAGTTCCGGTTCCAAAAATCAAAGAACTGGTGATATCGGTTCGGTTCTCAGTTTGGGGTATGTAGAACCGAACCGAACCGTGAACCGATCCGTAGAACCAAACCGTGGATCCGATCCGTAGAACCGAATCGTGGAACCGAACCTCAAACCGAATCGATGTATTTTGGCACACCTTATAATTATTTTCTCTAGAATAATTATTTTTGTAAATGTATTTTTGCACACCTTATACAATATCTAAACCATTCATCAAATGGACCACAACATCGATGGACATGGGCTTGCAATTGGGCTGGATTATAAAAAGCCCAGAACTGTGGGAACCGATCTGGAACCGAACCGGTTTTAATGGTTCAGTTCCAGGGTGCCAACAGTTCGGTTCTAGTTCGAGTTTGAATTTCCTAGAACCGTTAGAAACAGTTCGGTTTCGGTTTCACCCCAAAACTGGACCAAACCCGAACGTGTGCACCCCTAACCATAATACAGGAAATAGTGGTAATCAACTATTAAAAACTTCTCATCAGTCACGAAAGTGTTGGATTAAGCTGATATTTTTGTGATCATGGGAGAAATGGAAAACACAAATATAAGCTTGATCTAAAACTTATGAACATGTTGGATGGCAAATAAATGCTTCTGTGGTGGAGCCCACTTGAGTCTTGAATCCGTCTCCTTTTTGAAATCATACCTTAAAATGACCCGGAAAATATGGATGGACGGTGTGGATAAAACACACGCATCACGGTAGGGCCCATAGAGCTCCGGCCAGGAGGCCCAGGACCGAGTCAGGAGTTAGGACGATGATCCGCGTCCTCTTTATTATATATATATATATATATATATATATATATATATATATATATATATATATATATATATATATATATATATATATATATAACTGCAGTGGCCAGTGCACGCATGGTGCATGTATGGCATCCAACCATCCCATCAGGTGCGCCCCACCACGATCATCACATGAACAAACATCAGGCTGACCAAATTATCAGGTGGGCCACACAACAAAAATCAATTTACACCGCCCAAAAACTTCCGAATTCACGTGTGGCTCACCTGATATTGGATTAGCCTGAAAAAAAAGTAGAGTAGGCAATTTGATCATCTCACCACTAAAAAAACAACTTTAGGAATTTCAAAAAGTCGAGGAATTGTTTGTTAAAACAGATTTAATTTTTTAAAAGAACTTTTCGGTAAAAAAAAAAAAAAAATCCTAAAATTTAAATTAACAAAAAAGAAGAAGTGATTGACATACCCGAAGAATAATCTCAATTAACGAGTTGAAAGGAGAATACTCTTCGATACAAACATGGTTAAGAAGTTTGTAATTTATAGATTTTGTTAATAGGAGAAGCTCTCAAGTCCGGCCAGCTGGACTATAAGTTACGGTCCAGCCAGTGTATAACTTCAAATCTTTCATGTACTTCAGTCATCCAACTAGTCAACAGGTTGGCAGCATCATACGGATCGATTTGATAAAATTCTATAATTTCCACTCATTTGGTAGACCACACCTGTTTTTCTATTTATCAATGGCTAGAAATTATTTTCGTGGTGTGGTCCACCTTGTCATTAGATAGGGATCATTATCGTAATGGATGTTCCTCATGGTAACTCCTAACTATTGGAAGGCTTGGATCTCATATCCACTTAAAGGGTTTGAAGTCATCCGGTGTGGACCATACCAAGTCTAACCGTTTAGATTATAAGTTACAGCCCAGCCAGGGAATAATTTCCAAATTTTCATGTTTGTGAAAAATCCAATCCGTCTAGTAGGTGGGTCTCATGACTATGATCATATCATGTAAAAATTATCCATATCTACTCATATTATGGAAATTTTTTCTATTTTCTTGCCCACCTGTTTAGCACATGGGTCTGATTTTTTTTCTTAACTAATATCATGGTGGGGTCCAATCTATTGGAAGGATTTGATTTCACATTTACATAAAATGTGGAAGTCATTTTCTTGGTGGAATGTACCTTGTGGCTCAACCGGTTGGACTCGATTTGGTGAGAAATGGATTTTTAATTTTAATTTAAGTATCTACACGATACTCCAGCTGTGTATGATGTTTGATATGCATGCACTCAGAAATTACAGACATGACATGTATTAAATCAAATTAAACCGATTAAGATGTGTAGACCACTGTAACCAAGTCATAATCCCAAGATTAGATTGGTTGAATAATCCTATCCTTTGATTCGTGGACAATTGTTTGTAGAAATTGGATCGTTAGATTTTATTTTTTTCTCATTTTTAACTGTCCAATAATGTCCATCAGTACAAAAGAAAGATAATAAACTTAATTTTCTGTTTATGATACATCTATACTGGGAATCGTAAACTTTAATAACTGTCTATGCATGTGAAATTTCTAAGTGCCTGCGTATCGTAAATCACAGTCTGCCAGAGTATCAAAGTTTTCCTCATTTAATTAGCACTTAAGATCAGAATCGGTTACTTCTGAAATCGGATTGCCTACTGAGTTACAGTTACTCGCTTTTATCGTACTGAATAAACTCATTTGGGCCTATTTTGAATGTGTGTGGATTATCCACGCCGTCCATCCGTTTTTCCACCTCATTTTATTGTTGAGCCGAAACTTGAAACATGCTCAAAGCTCAAGTGGACCACACCACAGGAAACAGTGGGAACAATGAATTCCACCGTTGAAACCTACAGTGATGTTTATTTGTCATCCAACCTGTTCATAAGATAACAAACACATGGATTAAGGGAAAACAGAAATAACAGATTGATCCAAAACTTCTGTAGCCCCCAAGAAAGTTTGGACGGTAGAATTTCAATTCACACTGTTTCCCGTGGTGAGGTGCACTTAAGATTTGGATATACTTATTTTTTGTTCTACATACCTAAATTTATCTCTTAAAATGGATGGACGGAGTGGATAAAATACGTAAATCATGGTGGATCCCACAGAGTTTACTAAGTACGCAATCCACGTCCGTTACTTCTGATAATCTCTACTGAGCTTTCGCGCGTGTAATAAAACTCGTAGACGCCACACATTTGCCACAATGACATAAAAGGTCTAAGATCCAATCCATTGGTTAGAACAATACTGCTATATTGATGCCTTATCCAAAGAATCAGATTAGGTAGATCCACTGGTCCGGTGAGCCATAGCTTCCAAAACAAATGTACGGCTTTGAAAACCTTAATTGGGTGAACTTTTTAATCCATCCACCTGTTTCCAATACTGGGTTCCACTTTTGGGTAGACCGATATATTTCTGGAAAACATGGAAGGTTGGATCAACTGATGGATTGATTGGATATCACGTGTGGCGTGTCCATGAAATTCATATTGCACACGAGCGTGCGCTTAGCAAACCTCTATTTCTACTAATTATTATTTGCAGGAGAGATTTGCTGTCTCATAACTCAACGGCCCATATATGAATACGGTAGACTTTTGTGAGAGCCACCCATCAACCCACTTGCAAATCAATGCTGCATGTGGGGCCCAACAGGGTGTCATGGCATCCAACCGTCCAACGTGATCGTCAAACATGAAAGTTGGAGGACGTGGATTACCTACGACCTAGATAAGCTAGGTAGGGCCCACTGATATTTGTGAGAAATCCATCATATCCATCTATTTTTCTAGCTCATGTCAGAATGTGTCCCAAAAATGAGGCTGATCCAAAACACAAGTTTGCCATGCCACATGAAACAATAGGGATTGAACATCCACCGCATAAACATTCATTGGTTACAATTATTTTGGATTAGGTTGATAGGTTTGTGTTTTCATTTCATCCCAATGGGCCTTTGTATTAAAGAAAGACAAGCAAAACATATAGCTGGTGTATTGACGACAACAAGTTCAATGGGTCACATCATGAGATATGTGTTATATCCTAACTATTCATCCATTTTCGAACTAGTATTAAGGCTTGAGCTTAAAAATAAAATAGATCTAAATATCAAGTGAACCAAGCTACAAGAAGCAAGGGGGGGATTGAACGTCTACCATTAAAACCCTTTTGGAGGTCATGAAAGTTTCGAATCAATATGAGATTTGTTTTTCCTCTTCATCCAGGTTTTTTTGACCTTACGAAGAGATTGAAGAAACTAAACGTTATGGTGGGATGGACGTGGATTGCGTCCTACCCTGCTCGGACGGTGATCCATCTGGGCAGGGCTCTGTGGAGCCCACCACGATGTAAGTATTTTATCCATACCGTTAATCATTTTTATATGATCATTTTAAGCTAATATGTATAAAATGAAGCAGTTACACAGCTCCGGTGGACCACATCAAAGGAAGCTGTAGTGATAGTGACACCCACCGTTGAAACCTTTCTAAGGGCCACTGTGATGTTTTTTTACCGCCCAACCTATTAATAAGGTCATGAAGGCTTGGACGAAGTGAAAACACAAATTTCAGCTTGATCTGACACTTCTCCAGCTCGTAAGAAGTTTTTAATGGTGGACGTTCAATCCCAACTTTGTGGTCAAATTAAGCCCTAGAACTATCTCAATTTTTGGTTCATCTATTAAAATGATCATATAAAAATGATTAACGGTGTGGATAAAATAATTACATCACGGTGGGCCCACAGAGCCCTGCCCGGACGGATTACCGTCCGGGGAGGGGTAGAACGCAACCCGCGTCCTGGTGGGACCCACTAATTTTTTAACGCGAAAATCATTATCCCGGACGCGGATTTCCTGCAAAAGCCTTTCGCAGGCAGTTCCTGCGCTGGAAACCTGGGTGGGGTCCAACGTGATGTTTTTGAGAAATTCCCTGGCTATCCGTTTTTCGAGATATTTTCAGGACAATAGGCTAGAAATGAACCGTATCTAATACTCAAGTAGACCTAAAATGTGAGTATTGAACGTACACAGTTGAAGTATTCGTGGGCCACAGAAGTTTTGAATCAGGCTAATATTTGTTTTTTCAGTTCATCTAAGTAGGAATGACGTTATTAACGGTATGGATGTCATGTAGACATAACTTTCTACCCAAGAATGCTTGCAACGGTAGGAATTTTCCTACCTACCTTTTACTCTAGTGCGGCCCATTTGAGTCTTGGTTCCTTCTCATTTTTGGTCTATTATCCTAAAAATATCTCGGAAAACGGATGGCCAGGGTGGATTTCTCAAAAACATCACGTTGGCCCCACCCAGGTTTCCAGCGCACGAACTTCCTGCGAAAGGCTTTCGCAGGAAATCCGCGTCTTTTTCCCGCTGCTATTTTTGGTGCAGTCCATTCTTCGCACGACACGTACCTACAGCAGCTATAGAGATACACCAGCCAATCCACTTCCGTCTGTGAAGGAAACGGATTGGCTACTCCCCTTCCACCAGCCGCCAGAGTATCATTTTTTTATATATGACTTTGCCGGTGTAACTTGCTTGTGATCCGCCATACTCATCCATATCAACAATAGACGGTCAGGATTGGTGTGCATGTCACATACCACAGGCCCGAAATTCAGTTCTGAGTACGGCCTATAGGCCTGAAAGTTACGCCAAACCCAGCCCAAGGCAGCCTCAAACGGTCATGGATTCGGGGTTGGAATGGGCCTAAGCAGAAATTCTGTTTTACATAACCGTTGAGCTTCTGTTGGGCTTGAAGTTCAGGCTCATGTCCAGAAGTCTGATGGGCCAATCCAGGCCATTGATGGCTCTACACCAAACAACCTCAATAATAAAATGTCTCAGTTGAAATTTGATGGTGGGCTTCATTTGATCAATACATGGAGGCTATAGCATATATGATGTACCTTATACAAGACGCGATGGGGCATGTCGTGATGGGCCCACCCACATTACACTAGCATGATCAAGTGGGCTATAGTGAATTGGTCATGGCCAAAATCATCACTTCATTTGGATGATTATAACAATTTTGGTAGCTTGCATCAATGCACATTGTAGTGTATGAATCTGTATGGTACATTGACAAACTGGTGGGGTTGGATGATCCTAGCCATCCAACTGGTGCAATTTTGGCCTTTTAAAGTTGGGGTAAGATGGAACCAGTCACTCCACAGAGGAAACAATTCTCAAGTGATTGGACAAGAAAGAAAAAAGAAGCTTGAATTTGTTATATGAAATGAAATAATATTCTATTATTAGAACAATAATATGGCAAGAACCACTGATTTTGTGGCCTTGGTTTATTTCAAGATGACTACAAACCATTTATTACTAATGAGCTTTTATTTGAGAGCTTGTTTAGCAATAATAATTATTATTATGATGATGCATGCATGAATATAAATATACTCAAGTAATGGTTTGCTATGCACCCGTATGTTCTTGCGGATCGAAAATGCGGTTGTGACATGACTTGTCGCAAGGGTAGGGGCAGTCGATCTTCTGGAAGGGACTCCGGTCGAAATACCAGTCTCCAACTGCCTTTGCGATTGTCTGCAAAACAGACATTTCAAGAATGGCGCTGATTAGAATCAGACATCAAACATCCATTTCTGTGTAATTAGAACTGTAATTTCGAGATGATTGCAAACTAGCCTGATTAAGAACAGATTTGAACTTATCGTTTTGGTACAATTGTCGAAATACACACTTGTTTTCCAAAGAAAGTAAAAAAGAAAAGGATGTAGACAAGACATGTAAGGCATTGTGAAGCTAGGAAATCTTATGTCTTGCAACAATCACGGGTGCGTCTGGTTGCTCCAAATTTCATGATATTTGGTGCAACCAAATGCACCCTATGTGTTATTAAAATGTCAAAAACATGACAGGTGCTGTTTTCATGGCTTTCAAATGCATACTCGGTAACTCCGTTTTGAATTGATACTGAGAAATCACAAATTCACAGGGAAGGTGTATAGCTTACTGTGTTGCTGAGCACGGGAGAGTCGTCTCTTAACCATGTCTCCTGCATCTCGGATTGGCAATGGGCGTAACACGAGTTTATGAACATGCCTCTTGAGGAGGAGGTCCCGAGTCCTGTCAGGGCACTTAAAAACTCCAAACGGAAACCTGTAACAGTGCTACCCGAATTCATTAGCAAGAAAAAGATGCACTCATGCTAACTTCAAAAGAAAGAAAAAAAAGAGAAGAATTTCAATTCATTGTACAGGACAGCCAAAGTGGGTTGTCACCATTAATTCATAATACCGACTGATCAAATTGCAATTGTAAGTCCGCACATTTCCAAGTTGGACTGGAAATGGTCATATTTGCATTTCAGGAGCTAGCCCTACTTTGTTGATTTCTTCTTTATTAAAATGAGTTTTGCACTTCCATTCAATTGAAAATTCTAGCCCAAGAACCAATTCAAACATCATTGAAGTTTATGACTAGGGTGTATTTGGATGAACTATCAAGTTGAATTGCAATTATTAATCAAAAACCGATGAACTGATCAAATTGTAATTTCCTTGGCACTCACGATGAAGGTCTCAAATTGCAACCTTGCTACTTTCAAGTTGGACTTGAAAGAAACACAACAGCAATTTGCAGGTTTCTTGTTACGGATACTGGAAAACATCATTAATCTTTGTAATTTATTTTTAACTAAATCAAGCAGTTGAATTCATTCGTTGTGATGCAGCCTAGAAAACATAAATTCAGTTTAATCAATTAAATAACACATGTGGTAGATCATTCTGTCATGTTTCACTTGTATAATTCTTATATTTTGCCATTGATGAGTGGTAAAAGACATTTCATCAATTCATCATTTGAACTGATACAAATCTTGATTTGAAAGCATCTTCCATGGGTTTATGAAAAAGTGAATGTTTATACATAGGTTAAAATTGCACAGGAAAATTCAAGTCGAACCATTACCATGGCATGTTGAATCAACTCTTCAAGTGAAGGAAGCTCACAACAGTAAGTTCATTCAAAACTACAGTTCCATAAGGGAAGCAATAAGGTTGCTTGGAAGGAAAAGACAGTCAGCAATAAAACTGCATCTAAAGAAGTCTTCCTCCCATGAAGAAAGAGAACATCATGGTTCATTTCAGTGAGCCGCAGCCTATGGAAAAGGTGATCCATGGAAGGTTTAGGAACATGAAATGTTAAAGTCCCTTGATATACATTGACACACCATCCTCTAACAGCTTGAGCTTTTAGAGAAATTGGTTATTTGACATGGTATCCGGGAGCAGCAAATATACCTCCATAATATATTAATCTCGATCATGATTTCTCATGCAAATAGCATCATCATCACAAAAGAAATAAAAAATAAAAAAAATCCTATGATTCAAATCCCATTTTTCCATAAAAAATCAGGAAAAATCCTTCTCAATATTTGCCTGTGCATGAAGCATTCACAGTTAGATAGCAATTCTTTAAAGTGGTATAGAGTAGACCTTGCATTGTTTCGAGTTGACTGGAAGAACACTGCTTTATATCAAGCTTGCAGTAATGCCAAGTGCCATGAGGATCAGCAACACCAGGTGCCAAAATGTTCTTTATCTAGAAATTCATTAGAATTTGAAGTTAGACTAGGAAATAATTCATTCAACTTATGGAAAACATCTACAAAATGTATAGATAGATCACGAAATTTCTTTACTATTACTATAAATAACTACTGAAGGTATGGCCCTTGATAGAGTGGAATGCCAGAACAGGATTCAGTAGCTGACCCCAATTAATTGGGATAAGGCTTATGATGATGATGATGACTGTAAAGAGTCAAGAAGCCATCCAAGTCAACCAAGTGCAGAATGGGAGAATTCATCACTGCCTTGTGGAAGAGAGTACATGAAAGAAGCACAAAACAGTAAGGATTTATTGATAGGGAAGTCTTGTGGATGAGTTATGTAAGACTTTCGGTGCTGCCTTCATATAGATTGTAAGGTACCAACCCTTGCCACTAATTGCATTTTTTCAGAAGAAAAATACCAATTTTATGCAGTGATTCTATGGCTGACTAAGTGTCTCTTGAATGATTTGAACCATCTTAGCATTTGTTCGACAAAAAGTTCTCATTCTATGTGTTTGAAGACAGAAGGATATTGATCCATAGAAAATAAATAAAGGAAAGTCCCACTTAAGAAAAATGACTACCTGCCACGAATCATATGCTGCATTTAATATAAAAAGTGGTGTGCGGATTTGTTGCGCCATGTATTGTGGGAAGAAACACTGCATTCATATTAAACCATTTTAGCACATAGTAAGGTGATGGAAAATTGTGGGAGAATGGAAAAAGAAGAAGAGAGGCTTACCATACTCGGTTTCATTTGAGACGTACAAGATACTGGCAAATTCTTTGCTGATCCCTGTACAAAGTGTAGAAATATGGATAGTATTGATATTAAAGGATATCTATAATGCAAGACCATTAATTAACTTGGGGAGAGGAAATAGAGTGTGGTTCTTTGATGTATCTTCAACTGGACTAGAGCTTGAAAATAAACTTCATGAGAGGGACCCAAAATAATAGCATGGATATCTGAGGTTTGAATGACTTATTTCAGCAAGAATACAAAAACGTACATGCACATTCACCACATCATCGTAGAAGGCTTGAATGTGTTGTGTTCCAGAAACATCCTTCCTGTCATGTGCATTATCGATGTTAGTGATAAAAATAACATAATAAACTTGAAATTCTTCTTTCCATGGCTTTAGAAGGGACTAGTGTTAATCTTAATGGTAAGGTGTATTGAGTTCTGTTTGGGTGCTATATTATAATATGGGCTTTATGGGCATTGTATTGTATATGTTTAGGTAGTGCTGTGGATTACGATTCTTTTCCCTAATAATAAGGTTATGGTTTGAGAGAAATTGCACTCTAATCTCACATTTTCTCCCAAACTACATGGTATTAGAAAAAGGGTTATTCAAACCCTAACAAGTTCCAAGAACAGAGTATGGACTATAATCTTACGTGTTGATGAAATAACCAGCATCTGAGAGGCATTTTACTTTGGTGCTTGTTGGTACGAGAGCACGAAAGCTGTCACAATGAAGAATTGATGTCAACCCGCCAGCTGAACAGCCCGACAAAAGAGCCTGTAACCATTTTCTCAAGTTATAATCAGGTCAAGTTTTCTCGATGAATAAGGAATAATGTGTTTTTCAAGGGCTGTACATTTTCTGCACTTTTCAACCCTTTCGCTAATAGATCCTCAATGACAGCAAGCCAAACTCTTGCTCCTCGAAAGTAAAGACCAGTAGCCTGATTAGATGCACAAACATAGAAAGCAAAGTGGAATTTATAATAGTCATTGAGTTTCAAAGATAACATCAATGCATGTAATCAAAAATTTTAACTTATTTTGAATTGGAAAGAAGTATACAAACATCAAGAACTCACGGGATCTACTTCCTCCACATCTCCAGTAAATGATGATCCATCACAGTAGCGGACCTTGACCCTGTTCCAGCTGTAGAAGTCTGGGCATTGCAGTACAAATATGATGGTTTTTCAAGGAAAATATTAGTTGTTGATTCTAAGAAAATGTCAGTAAAACTATTACTAGATTAAAAATTCTAGTCCAAGAGTGGATGGATATAAACAACAAATTCTGTAACATAAGAAAGAAAAAGACCATTTTCAAGCATGGGACTACATTTAAAGTGCATTAGGCATGTCTAACCTTTTTTACTTTTTTTTTTTCCTCACAGCTAAGCAGAATCCACAAAGTATCATACAGTGCTCAGCATGAGAGTTTATATGGTATGCACAGGTTTTCAGGGTGTACAAGTAGGACCCATGTTTCAGTGATCCAATGTTCCAACCTTGGATGGTCTATGCACCAAAAATCCCCCCAGATTAGAAGATCCTTCCATGGAATCTCCGCAATTCTTTTGGTTGAATGTGGACCATTGTTGTATGTTCGTTCCAACTATATAGCTTCTGGTCACCACTTCAAGGGTTAGATATTTCCATTTGGGAGATTTTGGGTGCATGGGTCGTCCAAAGTGGAGCCAATCATATCAACAGTTTGGATCGCCAGATCATTGCCTCACTTGTATAAACTGAAAATCAAAGTATTCTAGAAACTCAGGCTGAGCATTGTACGACATCTTTAGACATTCATTGGCTTAGGCCAGGTACTAAGTGGAGGGAGGATGATTGTTTGAAAACATGGTGAAAATAATTGCCATCAAATACATAACCATCCAAAATAAACAATGATAAAAGTCTTACCTGGATTAAATTGCTGCTTGTTGCTTAGAATCCCAGAAAATGCAAGTTCCGTTACCATCTCCTTGGACGAACCCAAACGGTTGTCTTTTCGTGCGAGGCAAGTCGTAACATTGTTGCACCATCCTCCTCCCTAAGAAGAGAAAAAGGAACATGATTTTAAATGCAACATCTGCACCTACTGAATAAATGAATTAAATAGACCTCCATAGATCAATGAAATACACAAGAAATTCAAATCAATTTTCAGGACAAACAAAAACAACTAGAAACATGTTGTTTTGGTTAATATGGCGGTGTAGTGAATAGAAACTTTCCGAGGCGTTCAATTGACTCGGATGACCAATTGGTTCAAGAAGAACAGAAGATTATGTACTATCCAAGTAATGGCCAAAACAACCAAGGTATCAATTGCAAAGCCGTCATGATTCTAATTGGCAGTCAACAACTTGGGTGTTTAGATGGGTCAAAAGATTCCATGTTTTCATACATCTCTTACTTTCAAGGATTTGCCAATCCATGATTACGATCCCATTTGCCATAAGTCAGAGCCTGTAAAGGCCTGTTTGGATGCACTTCCTGAAAAGGAGTTTTCTGAAAAAGGGGGATTCCAGCCTGCTTTTATAGTTGACCCGGGAAAATTAGTTTTTGTTGGGTCGATGGTTTAGCGCTTATTTTGTTGATCAAGAGATGAGGTGGGGTTTGCAAAGTACATCCGAATGCATAATAATAACTGCTATTAGGATCAATAGGGCGATTGGTGCTGAAACAGGCCAATGGGGTAGGGTGTTAATTACACTTGAAAGTAAATGGAAGTAGTGGATCAAAGCTGAGTAACCTAAAGACGGCCTTGGATTTGAATGTTCTATGATCTGGACCATCAATCGGTGTCCGAAAATGAGAAGAGAAATGTCATGAGATTGGGAATTGCTTTAGTGGTAAGCTATTCTAGACTGTAAGGGTTTTCTTGGACTTTTCTTATATTTTGTTGGAGTGTTAAGTCCCTTGATATACATTGGTACACCATCCTCTGACAGCTCAGGCTTTTAAAGAAAATGGTGATTTATCATGGTGTTTGAGCGGAAGGTCTTTTGTTCGAATCCCAAGATGTGCGGTGGAGTGTCCCTCAATATACATTTATACACCATCCTCTGACAGCTCGAGCTTTTAGAGAAAGTGGTGATTTATCGTATTTTCTTTAATTTATTGCAATGGGGTTGCTATTCCCCTTTTATAGACTCCAATCCACCATCTTAATTGTCGGATTTTCAATACCCTAGAAAGAAACGCCCCCAACATGCTTTGGAAATGCTGATTTGAACGGTTGAAAACTGGCTTCAGAAAATATATTAATTTGTCATGTTAATAGCAGTACAACCAGTTTTAAACATCTTGATTAGCAAACCATGTGGGGATTGCTCACTTCTCCACCACGAATGGTCATGATCAAGAGGGCTTCATGGCCATTGATCCAACAAGATTGATATTCTTTTTGTTTTTTCATCCATGCTAGAAGTTCTCTCTACATAGTCTCAATAGGATTTATGAGCATAAGATTTTTAGAGTCAATCTCCCACATACAAAAACATAAGACATTTTGAAACAAAAGGATGTACCTCAATGTGAACTAGCCAGTTGTTGATTCCTGACCCAGAACCCCTATCAAGATGATAAGCCGGCGGGCTTCCGTCCAAGCAAACTGCATGATATTTCCAAGTTCAAAATGAGGTAATCAAACTATAAAACTGACTGGAGAAAAAATAAATAAATTCAGAGGTCAGTTTACACGCTTTGAGAGCCAATAAGATCTGAATCGATAAAGAGTCGTAAGAGATGAAAAATCACACCTGCTCCTTTTGCAACAGCATTTTGAACATATGTAATCCCTACAAGGAATGCATCTGCTCTCAGAGAGCTCAGCACGCAGGCTAGAAAAATTAACCACCCGCATAATCTTGCATTTACCATTCTGCAAGATAAGATAGAACATCAAAACTAGTAGAATCGTATGTATACCTTTTCATGTTTATATCCAAATTCGTTGAGATATGTAGCAGTGGCAATACATTCACATAAGCAGAGGAAATTTGAATAATTACCATTGAATGGTTGGAAGATAAAAATGCATTCAAGATATACTCCATTTATCATTAAATTTTATTTTTATTTTAATAAAGGACTTGATGGGCTACATGCCACGGCTTTCTACCGCTGAATTGTAATTGTTAGACAAAAGCAAGATTTTATTTTTCAAACCACATTCTTGCAATTGCAACCAAGTATTTCATCACATCATGAATGGACTATGGATGGAAAACATCTTTTCTATTCTTTAGAACCACCGGATTTAGGCTAATTCATCCAAGCTCCTGGTTTTCTTCTCGGAGAAACTTCCACAATTACAAGAAATATGGCATCCATTTTCCAGAAATGCAGTCCAAGCATTAGCAGAACAAACAACAACAACAAATCATTTTAGTTTTCAATATATCAGTCCCCTTTTTTCCGTCACTTCACGAAATCATCAATGAAGCTTAAATTCAACTACATTCTACCAAATTTTTTGTAATTTGATGTCCTACCCACCAAATATCTCCCTTTCAGATACACAATAATAACACCCTCAAATCCCGTAATTCTCATAGCACACGCATGCCTTTGTCAATACAATGGCATGAAATCATTCAACCCCAACTCCCTTAGAACTAAAGCATCCAACAGATAAAAGCCATTTTCTCTATACATTTCTTTCACAGTTTTTCCATCATAAAACACCCACAGAAAAATAAAAGGAAAAAAAAAAAAAAAATCATTACTCCCACCAATATCCTTGAAAAGAAAGAAAAGAACCCACATTTCAAGAATCAATCAAAAACCAAAAATACACCACCAAAACCATAGTATCTCCAAAACGAACCTGAAAAAAAAGGAGGAAATGAAGGAAGATACTCTGTCGAACCGGATCCAATTCCAGACCCGGTTCGGCTCGTCTCCTTTCCACACCGAAAGATCTAATAAGCTACTTCCAGCTTATATCTATCTAATAACAGTAAAAACAGTACAATCAAAGTTAAAAATAAAAAACCAAAAAAAGGCAATAAAGGAGAAGTGAAAAGTAAAAACAACTTTCTATTACATGTTAAGTCTAGGAGATATTAAAATAAGCGTACCCGACAACTCGCCAGCTAGAGAGGAAGCGGATCGGCTGGTGTACCTCACATATTAACGTCAGCAAGTTCTGTGGGTCTTATCATGAGGTATGTGTTATATCCAAACTGTCCATCCATTTAGCAAAGTCGTCTTAAAGTTTTAGAAGAAAAATAAGTCAGATCTAACTACCAAGTGGACCACACTGCAAAAAGCAGTGGGGGATTGAACTTTTACCATTGAAACCCTTTTTACGATCATAGAAGTTTTGGATTAATATGAAATTTATTTTTCCTCTTAATTCATGTCTTTCTGACCTTATAAACAGATTGGATGTCATCACGGTGGCCCTACAAATTTTTTAGAGGTGAAAATCATTATCTCAGCTGCCATAGGTGAACCGTGTAGATATAATAAATACGTCCCTGTAGAGCCATGTAGCTTTGATCTCCTTTGCGCTTCCCAGCTGGAGAAGCTGACACCCGACACTGATATGCTTTGGTTTCGGAGCTTTCTTTCTTTCTTTTTTTAAAAAAAAAAAAAAAATTAAATCAGCTACTAATTAATTATCATTAGTGATTAATCGCAGATTCTCAGATGCTAATTGATAATCTAGAAGCAGTCGTCGGCAATCTTCTTATCATCTCTTGAATGAGAGTCTCCTAGACGACGGTCGTCATGTTGCAGATAGATACATGGAGTGCAGTCGCGCGAGTGTACTTTGCTTGCTATAGCAGCTCACGCGTGCTAGAGCTGAGCACCACGTGTTGCTGGTTGCGTCCTTTCATGTGCTTCTGATAGCAGATTTGCTAGGTTGGTACGTGCAGTGCCATTGGTGGAGTAACTCGTGATTCACGCTACCGACGAAAGCTCTGTGGGGCCCACCAAGATATATTTATGAAATCCACTCCGTCCATCAGTTTTTTTGTTCTCTGCTTAGATGAAAACCCCAAATACGAGGCAGATCCGAGAATCAAATGGACCCTAACACAAGAAACAGTGGGGAATGAATGCCCACAATTGAAACCTTCATGAGCCAGTAGATTTTTTAGATCAGGTTGATATTTTCGTTTTGTATTCACCTGATGAACGGATTGGATGGCATGTAAGCATCACGGTGAGCCCTATTAAGGTTTCAACGGTAGGCAGGTCCATTCCCACTGTTTCTTATGGTGTGGCCCATTTGAATATTTGACATGCCTCATTTTTGGGTTGTCAAATTAAAATAATATGGAGAAACTGATGGATGGAGTGGATTTAACACTTACATATAGGTGTACCCCACAGAGCTTTGAGTTACCGCCGACAGGGGTGACAGGGAACTCGCGTTGGTAGAGGGGCGGTACGCGGAGTGGGCGTCGCGCGTGGAGAATCCCCAGAACCGTTAACTGTTTCGATGTTTTTCGTTGTACTTTTAGCTCAGTACATAATCCGATTCCATGGTAGAGGGGCGCCACGCGGAGTGGGCGTCGCGCGCGGAGAATCCGAGAACCTAACTGCTGTTTTTCGTTGTGTTTGCAGCTGTAACTGGTTCCCTGCAGGGCAACGGTACCACAACTTGTGGTACCGTAACATCTCTCCCGCCATAAAAGGCACTTATTTAGGAGATCAGTACCATTGAAACGATTTCCCCACTACAAATATCACCCTTCGTAGAAAACCAGGCTGATTCACTCAATATGTGGGTCCAAACTATATGTTGATTCAAACCGTCAGTATCAGTTGATTCAAACCGTGTGGCCTACATAATGAATGAATCAGACTGAATTTTCTGTCAATTTATATTTGTGGTGGATCCTACCGTTTAAATGGTACTGATTTTCTACAGAAGTGGTATTTTGGCGGAAAAAAATGGTCCGGTACCGCGAGTTGCGGTATCATGCATGTATACGATAGTAAAAAGAGGAGGTTGCGTGGTCCGTATCTTTACAACATTACGGACCCAAGTGAATGCATGCTATAGTGATCCGGTACGTCTATCTGGTGGGTCCTATAATGGATTGGAGACCATACAAAATTTAGAACGGATGGAAGATTTTAGGGCACGCGATTATTTCAGGTAGAAATAGATAGTTGGAATGTTCTGTTTCTGATATTTGTTTCAGGCCAACGGAGATTGGATCTTCAAATGTAATGATATTTAAAGGGTTAGATTTTGAGTTCATTCCGCATCATTTGGACGGTTCAGATGTTCTTTTCGTAAAATCCAAGTAGACAAGTATGGATTGGCCCATCAAACTAATCCTCAGGAGGATGAGCAACGAGGATGTCTGTCAGCGGAGGTTGGATATTCTAAAAAGTCTAAGAAAGATGTGTCCTTCACTTTTTTTTTTTTTTTTTTTTTTTTTTAATGTCCTTTACTTAAAATACCAGATGTCCCTAACAAGTGGGCCGCCATTTTTGAAAGAAAAACCCAGACCATGCATATGGAGTTAGGCGCGGTCATTTTTAAGTGACGTGATCGTATTTTTACCGAGGAGGGAGACATCTACAATGCTCGGGCTTTCATTTTGTATAAATGGAGCTATGATTTAGCGATCTAATACGTTGATGTGATGGGGCTCACAACAGATGGTCCACTCACCAAAAATGCCCTGGATTTGGATTTCCTACCTATGAAAATTCTAGTCCTTTTTGTTGGTCGAATGAGAACCATTGCTGTATTTTCTTTTTTAACTGTTCCTTTGTTGGCTGCTTTCTTAAAAGGTTTACGGTTCTTCCTTCTTTGAGATTTTTGGTACGTGGACCACTTACGGTGGGGGTCATGATATCAACGGTTTGGATCGCCGCCAAATTGGGCACCGCTTTTCCGAACTTAAAACCAGGACGCTAGTGTACAATACATTGGCCCGAGGATTGAGACAGGATGATGTTTCGCTAAGTTGATTTTGTTTTCTTAATAGAGACCGACTTTTCAAAGATCCAAACCGATCATCAGGTGGGCCATACCTTGGATGGGTCAAATCCTAAATTTCATACTGATTGGACAATGCTGACTCTTCGATTGAAGAATGTTTAGGAAAAATGGATGGTAAAAGGAGTGACGGTCCCCAAAAGCTTTTTAATCTATGTGATTTCTGCATATGGCCCATCTACCTTAGAGGCCATCGGACGGTGAGTACAGATCTTGTACAGGTTGGCTACTCGCAAGAAAATGAATCTGAACGAATAAGCGACAAACATCATAGCCTGACAGAGAAATTTTAATGCAGTGATAGTTCAATGCCCTTTCTTAAACGGTGTTGACTCGTCCACCGTACGTGTGGCTTACACATGAACATTTTAGATGATTGGATCCGTGCGAATGAAGCATAGTCGGAAAATGATACTGACCAAATGATCCGAACTGTCCACCTCGCGGCTACGGAATGGAAGGTTGGTTGTCTAAATTTTAACAAGAAAAACTATATGCTTGAGATCGTCCAATCTATGTAATTTTTGGTCATTATTCTATCCAAAGTGGTCCCCACAAATTGTACGGTTCGGATTGACATACATGTGCTTTAAATATCTAGCACTCTATCTGGTCGAGTAGAAAAGCACTTAGGCCGGCGTTCACCGCACAAACTACTCACTTCACGTGAAAACAGGTAAAGAGAAAAGAAAAGGGTTTTGCTTAAACATGATAAAGGGCCGTTTTAAAAGGAGCGTGCGGCCCACATGACAGCTCGGATGAGTTGCTTCGGCGTCAGATGGAAACACGTATTAGAGATCCGGGCCATCCATTAGGTCGTGCCATGCGAATATGCCATATAAAAAAAAAAAGAGGACAGTACACTTATCAACACACGTGTATCTTGAATCTGGACTAGTGTACCTTTTGCTAACCGCCCATTTATTCGTGGTGTCTTGACGTGCCTGATCAGCAACCAAACATTCGTTTTAGTCCATGGCATTTTCACGGGGTTTCTTACCTGACGAATGGCCCAGATCTCTAAACGAACCTGGCAACCGTTCTTGGTCCCTTGGCAATTGAATGCCCACTGTCGCTGTATTCTCCTTGGGTCCATTTTCAATGCACGAATTAAAAGCTTGAGATTGGGTCATGGTCCATCCATGGCGGTGCCCCATAACCGAAAAAAAAAAGAGTACACCTAGCAATTAGCATAGCCGGGTTGTGTATCAGGTGGGACCCACCGTCTAGTTGATTTGGCTACAAAATCAAGCGATTCAACCACGATGGGGGCCAGGCATATATACAGAAATGGACAATTTAGAAAAACTTTGCGGCGCACACATGGTCCCACCGAAACTCATGTTTGTTGAATTTCCTAGAAAAGATCTGATCCGTGGGTGGACGAGAGAAACTAAGGGCGGGTTTGGCAGGCGGTATGAGAGGCCCCTGCATCCTTCGCATACGTACAGCCAACTTCTTCTACAACATGAAATATGTGGCTCACCTTAATGTATGGCCCACATCCAATCTGTTCATAGGGTGTGACCTTTTAGTTTCACCCTGTATCTCAAAAATTAGAGGTTGCTCACTACAAATGGGACATTTGCGATGGGACACCTTTAAAACCTTTCCATATTTACATATGTGGCCCACTTGAGTTTTGGATGGGATTGAGTTTTGGGATATAAGGAGAAGACGTGGTGGTGCATTTGATCAGCAGATTGAATGTCACTCACATATCAAAGTGGGACGACATCCTATGTTGTAGAATAAGCTTATTAACGTGTGTATACAGACTTGAGCAACCGACTTTGGGAATAAAGAAAAAAAAAGAAAAGAAAAAGAAGGGGGGTAAAGACCTGTTTAGGCGCCGCAAAACACTTTGTAGTACCAGAATTCTTCTAAGACATGAGGCAGTAATACTAAGATCCGTGACTCAAGTTAACCACAGCGCTAGAAATAATGAAAATGAAATGGCAAACATAGGTTTGTGTACAAGGCTACCATGACATGCATTTTTCATCACAACCCTTGATCAATTGTAACACAATGGGATAAAATAAAATAAAAAATAAAAAAATAAAATGTTTTAGAAGCCATTTTACATTATTCCCAGATGTGTGACCTACTGGAGTTTTTATCTAGCTGTTCTTTTGTATATATTCTTCAAATAAAAGTAGTTCTCGCTTGAAAATATGGTGCCCCCTGCTTGCTTGAGCTGCCCACGACAGGTTTTGATAGGATACAAGGTGCCCCATAATCCAGGTAATGTACTGTAAATGATGGGGTTGGACATGGTTTGCTTCTTAGACGATGATCTGAAGTGTCAATGATTTCACCATCTCCTTGTAGAAGTTTGTGACCTAAAAATCATGCTTCACTGATGATCCTTGCCTTTTAACTCTTGAGTTTGAATATGAGCTGCTAAAACTACTTTACTTTTCAATGTTATAATTTTATCTTTATACAGATTAATCCAAAATATCACAACTCATATCATCATCTACGATCCATGGTTCTGCATATCCAAGCCCATATAGGAACATAATACAACTTATTTAAAAATAAAATAAAATAAAAATCACCTATTATATCATTAAAATATGACTTCTTAATTTAGTCACCCAAGCTCCAAGTAAGGCTAATTGCATGGATGTATATCAAGAACACATGTTACTGTTAGATACTAAAATTATCTTTATAAGAGTAATCATCATAAAATAATCATATCCTTCTCATTCTATCCGCATAAGGCTATGATGCCCACCAAATGAGCCATAAGAGGAGCAACAACCCACGTTCAAAGGTTGTTGATCTCACAAATTCATCTGATCTTTATAATTTTTGTCATTGGCCTATCTTAGGGTTGTAACCCGGGCAGGTTGGGTTCTCATTTAGAGTTTTTATTTATTTATTTTTTTTATTTTAAATTTTTTCACACCCACCCACTGATGAGTGGCCAAGATTTCAAACATGTGTGCTATTCAACGGTGAAAAGAGGGTCCCCCGCGTTTTAGGTGGGATTGGTTAAAAGACAGCACGACTGATGTTTCATTTACATTTTGGCCGTACTGAAAATTTACCTCACAATAAATGAAATAAAATGCGAGGGTGGTAGGAAGTGGGCCATACCTTGATTAATACAGCCTAACACCTTCATGTATAAAATGTGAGGATAGTGGATGAGTGAAAGCTGCAACCACGTGCGTCGCACTTGGAAGCAAGGGATTTGCGGGAGGACAAGTGGCATTTTTTCACACGTGTGTCAGATCCAGTCCATTACCAGGTGGGGCTTTCTATTATGCGAGCATGTCCTCTCCTAAAACGTTGCCTAGTTCACTCATTTCATTACAACCCCTAATTTTCCTAGGGAATGGTCTTGCCAACGTAACGATCGGCTTCGATCTCGCTCACGTTGGACACATTGCCACCGGAAGCGCGATTCGTTACTTTAATAGATCCTCTCGCGAATCGCCTGCGCTTCACGTGGACTATGAAGTCTTTAACGCCTATCACACCAATGCGGAAAGATACAAGGACGCTGCATTGCGAACGCGGATTGCCAGTACTACCAGCTAACTTGCATCCCCAAAAGCCCAAACCTAAGCACCACACGTGCCAAATATTCGCACATATGTAATATTTGATCTGTTTAACCTATAGGAATTGGCGTAGTTATCTATCTAAAAAAAATCTTACATGTCGGCAGGCGGTATGAGAGGCCCCTGCATCCTTCGCATACGTACAGCCAACTTCTTCTACAACATGGAATATGTGGCCCACCTTGATGTATGGCCCACATCCAATCTGTTCATAGGGTGTGTCCTTTTAGTTTCACCCTGCATCTCAAAAATCAGAGGTTGCTCGCTACAAATGGGACATTTGCAATGGGGACACCATTAAAACCTTCCCATATTTACATATGTGAGTATGTGACCCACTTGAGTTTTGGATGGGATGAGTTTTGGGATCTAAGGAAAAGCGTGGTGGTGCATTTGATCAACAGATTGAATGTCACTCACATATCCAAGCGGGTCGACATCCTACATTGTAGAATAGGCTTACTAACGTGTGTATACAGACTTGAGCAACCGACTTTGGGAATAAAGAAAAAAAAGAAAAGAAAAAGAAGGGGGGTAAAGAGCAGTTTAGGCGCCGCAAAACACTCTGTAGTATCAGAATTCTTCTAAGACGTGAGGTAGTAATACTAAGATCTGTGACTCAGGTTAGCCACAGCACTAGAAATAATGAAAATGAAATGGCAAACATAGGTTTGTGTACAAGGCTACCATCACAACCCTTGATCAATTGTAACACACTGGGATAAAATAAATAAATAAATAAAAGGTTTTAGATGCCATGTTACATTATTCCCATATGTGTGACCCACAAGAGTTTTTTTCTAGCTGATCTTTTGTATATACTCTTCAAATAATAATAGTTGTCGCCTGATGATATGGTGCCCCCTGCTTGCTTGAGCTGCCCACGACAGGTTTTGACAGGAATATAAGGTGCCCCGGTCCCATAATCCAGGTGCTGTACTGTAAATGATGGGGTTGGACATGGTTTTCTGCTTAGATGATGATCTGAGCTGTCCATGATTTCACCATCTCCTTGTAGAAGTTTGTGACCTAAAAATCATGCTTCACTGATATCCCTTGCATTTTAACTCTTGAGTTTGAATAAGAGCTGCTAAAACTTAACTTTTCAATGTTATAATTTTATCTTCATACAGACTAATCCAAAATATATATTACAACTCATATCATCATCTAAGATCCATGGTTTTGCATCCAAGCCCATATAGGAACATAATACAGCTTATTGAAAAATAAAATAAAATAAAAATCATCTATTATATCATTTAAATACGACATGCCCACCAAATGGCCTTAAGAGGAGCAACAACCCATGTTCAAAGGTTGTTGATCACACAAATTCATCTGATCTTTATAATTTTTGTCATTGGACCATCTTAGGGTTGTAACCCAGGCAGGTTGGGTTCCTATTGAGGTTTTTTTTTTAAAAAAAACCATTACCCACCCGCTGATGAGTGGCCAAGATCTCAAACATGTGTGCTATTCAAGGGTGAAAAGATGGCCCCCCGCGTTTTAGATGTGATTGGTTAAAAGACAGCAGGACTGATGTTTCATTTACATTTTGGCCGTATTGAAAATGCACCTCACAATAAATGAAATAAAATGGGAGGGTGATAGGAAGTGGGCCACACCTTGATCAATACAGCCTAACGCCTTCATTAGCTGCAACTACGTGCGTCGCACTTGGAAGCTAGGGATTTGCGGGAGGACAGGTTGAAGCGATGCACTACCTCACGAGTGGCATTTTTTCATACCTGTGTTAGATCCAGTCCATTACCAGGTGGGGCTCTCTATTATGCGAGCATTTCCTCTCCTAAAACCTTGCCTAGTTCACTCATTTCATTACGACCCTTAATTTTCCTAGGGAATGGTCTGCCCAACGTAACGATCGGCTTCGATCTCGCTCACGTTTGACACATTGCCACCAGTAGCGCGATTCCTTACTTTAATGGATCCTCGCGCGAATCGCTTGCGCTTCACGTTCTACTCGGATATGAAGTCTGCAAGTCTGCATCGCCTATCATATCAACGCGGAAAGACAAAAGGACGCCGCATTGCGAACGCGGATTGCTAGCAAACTCGCACTGCCAGTACTACCAGCTAACTCGCATCTCCAAAAGTCCTATAAGTACCACACGTGCCAAATATTTGCACATGTAGAATATCTGATCTGTTTATCATATAGGAATGTGGCGTAGTTATCTATCTAAAAAAAAATCCGACCGGTCCACTTCCTATTTCAGTCACATTAAAAGTGAATGTTAACGTTAGCCATACCTTTCTAGGTACTATAAATATTTTGTAAGTAGAGAGAATGACCACTGTAGACAAAGCCTTTTACCCAGCGGTTTCTATGAAAGACTACAAACTTTAGTTACCAATCTAGATTAACACGTGCGGACAGCGACTTTGAGGACGAAACTGCCCCTCCTTTTTACTGCTGTTGCGGAACGGATTGGCTCCTCCCCCGGACAACGGTCCCGTGGCTGGTGTTCGGTGGTCTGTCGGCCCCACCATGATGTATGTGTTTCATCCATTCCGTTCATCCATTTTTAAAGATCATTTTAGGGGTTCAACATAGAAATAAAAGGGATTTAATTCTTAGGTCGACCACACCACAAGAAAACAATAGTGATTGGATATCCATCATTTAAATCCTCCTAAGGCCCAACGTACTGTTTATATGACATCCAATCTGTTGATTAGGCCATAAAGACCCAGATGAAGCGAAAAAAAAGATCAACTTGATCCAATACTTTTATGGCCCCCAAAATTTTTTTAATAGTCGACATTCATTCAACACTCTTTCCTGTAATGTGGTCCACTTGAGATTGTTACATATGCATTTTTTGGGTATTATCATAAAATGATCTATAAAAATAGATGGACGGCATGGATGAAACACATACATCATGGTAGGTCCCACAGACCACCGAACATCAGCCATTGGCTGGTGGCAGGGGGAGTAGCCAATCGGTTTTCCCTTTTCCTCTCCCTTTGACAGAAAACAGGAGCTTTTTTTTTTAGGACACATCCCTGCGTTCCATTGCAACGAGAAAAACCGACGAAGGGCCATTTTTCTTCCTAAATTTCAAACTTTATCATCTCCATATTATCATTCTACACTTGGCATTTTCCATCTTGGCGAGGGTGACGTGGAATCCTCCAAAGTGGTTGCACCTCCTATCTTCGAAAAGGTTTAAATTAATCCCTCACTTGAAAGCACCCTTCCTCAACTTGCATTGAGCGAGGGTACGGTTCTTGGAGGTACAGATATTTAAAAAAAAAAAAAAAAAAAAACCATAGTGTGGTTTATAGATATATTCGTTTGTAGTATTGACAACGTTTAACTAAGTACCTGTGGAAATTTAGCTTGTAATTCAAAGAAAGGTGCTTGGTTAAACTTAGCCACCGCACACTTGAATTTGAAGAAGAACTCACGGAAATTGAGACGAGCTAAGTCGACGACAATTGATCAACTACTCGTCGAATTTTATACGAAGTTCTGTGAATTTCATGTCGCTCTTACAAGTTCATTTGTTAGGCTTAGTCAATTTTATGTGTTGATCGTTCAAATTAATGTGAAAATCGTTCAATTCCATTTGAAGCTCACTCAATTTCATTTTAGGGCTCACTCAATTTCATGCCAGCTTGCTCAATTCAATGTTTGCCCTAGTCAATGTCATGCTTAGGCTCATTTCAATTCAATGTTTGCCCTAGTCAATGTCATGCTAGGCTCGCTCAATTCAATGTTTGCAACTTAGTTTCAAGCTAGGGTCTCTCAATTCAATGTTTGGCCAACTCAATTTCATGCTAGGCTCACTTAATTTAATGTTTGCCGAGCTCAATTTCATGCCAAGCTCGCTCAATTCAATGTTTTCCAAGTCAATTTCATGCTAATATCGCTCAATTCAATGTTCACCCAACTCAATTTCATGGTAGGATTGCTCAATTTAATGTTTTCCGAAAGCTCAATCTCACTCTAGGCTCACTCAATTTAATGTTTGCATTAATAAATTTCATGTTTGCCTTGATGAATTTCATTATTGTCTCACTCAATTTCATGTTTGCGTTGCTAAATTTCTAGTTTGCCATGCTCAATTTTCAGTTTACCATGCTCAATTTCGCCTTTCTCGCTCAATTGTCATTTGTCTCGCTCAATATATACTTTACCTTGCTCAATTTTTCCTCTTCCTCATTGAATTTCTAGTTTTGCCTGCTCAATTTATAGGTTGTGTTGGTAAATTTCCACGCTTCCTCGCTCAATTATTTCTTATGTGCTTTCAGATTTGAAGTGCCCTCGATCGATTTCATTTTTCCTCGTTCAATTTCTAGTTTACTAATTTAATTTCTAGCCTATCTCGCTAAACTTTGGCTTTTCCTCATTGAATTTCTAGTTTATCTCATTCAATTTCTAGGTTGCGTTGTCGACTTACTAATTTGCCTCGCTCAATTTATAGTTGCATCATTGAATTTTCATGCTTCCTCGCTTGATTATTTGTTTTCCTTTGTTCATTCGAACTTCCTCGCGATTTCGATTTCATGTTTTCCTTGCTCAATTTCTACTCCGCCTTGTTGAATCGGATGTTTGCCTTAATCATTTTCATGTTTGTCATGCGGTTAATTTTACTTGAGGTTTATTCCATTTTATCCGAAGTTTCGCTCAAATTATCAAGTACTTGATATTTAGTATTAATGTATGATATAATGCTTAAATTCCTATTAGTCTAATTCTATATGGATTAACCATGTGTAGAGAAGTTAGCCTTGTATCCCCTTATGGTACATTTGTGATTGCTTGACCTCCAATGAACTTTGGAATTATGGGAGAACAAATAAACTGGTATGATGTGTATTAGATTAAACTAGAATGTTCTTTGAGCTTGACCTCCAATGAACTTTTTAGCAACTGAGGATTTGAATTATCCCATAATTTTCCTTAGTTGAAATGACATTGTGAAGACACTCAGTAGACAGAGTGAAACGAGTTTTTGCATTGTAAGCAGTTCCTTACCCATAGAAATTGTACATTAGATCAAATTTAAGCACCCCCTAAACTTAAAACCCGCACTAGGAATTAAAAATGAAAATTCACTAAGAAATCTCATTAGTTAGAGATGATATTTCGCATAACTTTTGGCAATTAGCACTAAGTAGAAGCGAATTTATAAAGGTTTGAGAAATAAATTTTAGCTCTAAATGGAGCATATTGAGACTAGGATTTTGTAATTTGAATCGCCAAATACATCTCGTTGATCAGAAACAACATCTCTTGTATGTTCCAACAATTAGAAATATTCAATAGTGAAATTTTAGGTGAAATTTCAACCCTAACTCTGCTTGTTGAGACTAGCTTTGAAAATTGATGTAAGTTTAACATATTTTAAACCCAAATCCTCATGTAGAAATGTTAGGTTCGTATATATTTTTTTAAAGTGTACTAGGCCCTCATAGAATTGTCTTGTTAAAATAGAAGACTATATGGATATTTCATGATAGATAGCGTCGCTGAATTTAACAAGCACCACATGAAATCATTTGTATCTCGAATCTATAATCCATGTAAGCTCTTATTGTTTATTTAAAAATTTAACGCATTGCTTACTCTTTATTTTCTTAAGCTCTGTACCATCCTCATCTATTATGGAACGTGAGAACTCGGTCCTCTATTATTTAATCGAGTTTTGTCTTATGGCAAGTTTCCATTGCTTAATGATTCACTAATATAATGTCATTGTATTGGTTTTCAGATAATGTCTACGAGAATCATCTGCTTGTTATGTATGGGAGATTGAATATGAAAACAAGCGATACTCGTACACTGGTGGGGAATCGAAAACTTTTTCGCACTACGTGTCGAGACTACGTATGAGGAGCTTCTGTCTAGAATTTACAGGATTATTAAGAGACAACCAATAGATTGTGATATTAGGATGAAAGTAATGTATCCTTGCACAAATGAATCAATCCCTCCAACCGTAATCGCAGACGACGATGACGTGCGAGAGTTCCCTTGGCTACACAGTTGGAGCATTCGGATAAATTCATTCCCTTAGTCATCGAGACAATGCAACACATTAATAGGACAACACACATAGACAGTTTTCCTGAGGAGCATGGTGTGGAATTTGAATACAAGGCATCTCCATTACAAGTGGTAGTGAGCAACGATCAACTGCCGGAGCCGCCTCAAACATCAAACTTTGTGAGTAGCCAAGTCAGCTGGGCACGTGACCTTAACCTCACTTATGAGTACATGCCACCGCCTTTAGCAATAAGAGCAGATCTGCCATCATCATCCACCACCCAAGCTGTACGTGTAAGCAACATTCCGCTTCCAGACCTTGCTGAAAGTGGAAACTTCATCACTCGTCAAGTTCCCGTGCCATTTGATGATGCTGCATTCACCAATGCGGCACTGCTGGAATATACAGATTCGTTGCTTGAACCGATCGATATAGCTGTTGATCAAACATTTAAGGACAAGAGTCGATGTCAGTATGTTCTAAGCCAATTTGCAATTCGCAATAAATTTCAGTATAAGGTACTGTATTCAAGTTCTAGCAGATTTAGCGTGGTGTGCTTAGAAGATAAATGCGACTGGAGGGTTTGCGCAACTCGGGTGAATGATACCGGGATATTCAAGATACGGAGGTATACGTCGGAACACACGTGCGGCATGTCGTGGATGAAGAGTGATCACCGACAAGCAAGCAGTAAGTTAGCGTGTGATTTGGTTGTTAGCCGCATTGAGCAACGGCTAGGTTTGAGGCCACGTGATGTTATCTTCGCTATGCAAGAGAAATATAATATTGTTATCAGTTATAGGAAGGCATGGAAAGCGAGGGAGCTTGCAATTAATCAGGTGATGGGGTCTTACGAAGACTCTTACAATCAACTCCCCATGTATTTGCATGAGTTGAGGATGGTCAATCCAGGGACGGTGACTGCCGTGCTTGTTAACCAAGAGATTTTGAGGTTTGAGAGGTGTTTTGTAGCGCTCGGACAATGCGTTCGAAGTTTTCAGAATTTATGAGGAGGGTATTAGCCATTGACGGGACACACTTAAAGGGCAAATACAAGGGTGTTCTATTCATCGCCACGGCCTTAGATGGGGACAATCATATATTTCCAATTGCTTTTGGTATCGGAGAATCGGAGAACAGCATGAGTTGGAATTGGTTCCTTACCTACCTTAACGATGCGTTAGGGTATCTAGAGGGTCTTGTGATTATTTCCGATCGACATAAAGGTTTATTGAAAGAGGTTCCCAAGTATTCCCACATGCAATTCATGGGTACTGTGCATACCATATTTATAGAAACTTGGTGGACACCTTTAAAGACAAGTCGCTGGAGATATACTATTGGCGGGCAGTTAAGACTTGCAGGAGGGCTGAATTTGAAAAATTAAT
This sequence comes from Magnolia changhungtana, assembly GCA_030180095.1. Taxonomy (NCBI): domain Eukaryota; kingdom Viridiplantae; phylum Streptophyta; class Magnoliopsida; order Magnoliales; family Magnoliaceae; genus Magnolia; species Magnolia changhungtana. The sequence goes on from JASAUF010000485.1 coordinate 1,037,918, forward strand.
GCATGATATTGAAATGGCCAACCCCCAAGACATGCATGGTCGAGCGTAAATCGGCTATGAAAGGTGGGCATCTTCACACTTTCCGGGTAAAAGATTCAACTTGGTCACCACGAACATATCCGAGTGTGTTAACGCCTCTTCAAGGAAGCACGGGAATATCCTTTAAATTGATAGAGGCCGTAAGATGTAAGATACAGGAATTGTTTTACAAGAGAAGAGAATCTGCAGCCTCATTTGTAGGTCCGTTGACACCATGGGCGGAGCAACAGTTGAAAGATCTTATACAGAAGGCGCGAGATGTTCGCTGTCATCCGATTTCTCGAGATGAGTACTATGTCGTGGGAGATTATAATGATACAGTCAAGCTCAACTCGCTTTCATGTACATGTCGTGAGTTTGACATGAAGGGTTACCCTTGTATGCATGTCCTGTCCGCTTGTATAAACTACAATCTTCCTCATTACTCGTATTGCTCCCCATTCTACACAAAGCAAAATTACTTGAGCACATATAACTAATCGTGTACCCAATACGTGACATGAGCGAATGAGAGATTACAAGCCTTCAAGGAGTATTGTGCAAAAATTAAACCCCCAGGACAGAAGAGGCCATCTGGAAGACCAAAGAAGTTAAGAATTCCCTCGCGTGGAGAAGAATCGAAAACATTAAAGTGCGGTCGGTGCAAACAAACCGGCATAATCGCCGGACGTGCAAGTTTCCTATACCTGATGGATAGCATACTTTGTAATTTATTTAGTGTTTTGTATGATGTATGTTGTAATATATTTCCTCTCATGCACTAATCTTTTGGTTGTCTTGCTCAATTTCCAAGTTGTCTCTCAAATTTTCAGTTTGTTGTATTGAATTTCTTATGCTACCTCACGTAATTTCTACTTTGCTCGCTTCAATTTCTGCCCTCGCTCAATTTATAGGTTGCCTCGCTTCTATTCCTAGGTTTCCTCGCTGAATTTTTTACGTTCCCTCACATAATTCCTAAGTTTCTCCCTCATTTTCTAGGTTCCTCGCTTAATTTATTGGTTCCTCGCTCATTTTATAGGTTGCCTTGCTCAATTCTTCGGTTCCCTCACTCAATTCCTGTGTTCCTCGCCGAATTTCTAGGTTCCTTTGCTCAATTCCTCGGTTCCTCGCTCAATTACTAGGTTCACTCGCTCGATATGTAGGTTGCCTCTCTCTATTTCTAGGTTCCCTCGATCAACATGATCCTCGAAACTACATGTAGTACTGCATCCAACAATATTGGCACCGATATGATGGTCTGAGTCGTCGACACAAGCATAAGGAGCGTGTTCACAATGAAGTGTGTATAACCAAGTTCAAAGAAGAATGAGCATAAAACTCAAAGTTGGAGAATTAACAAATGACATTCATATTTTGTCAAATTTCTATGACCAACTACCGCCTAAAATTGACCTTCTTTTGTCAAATTTATTTACAAAAATTATAACTAAAATGGAATGAATATAAGGTGAATATTTTTGGCTAATGATTCTAGCTACTTGCATAATCTTGCATATACCATTCTCGCAAGATAAGATAGAGCATCAAACGGTAGAATACTATGTAAACCTTTTCATGTTTATATCCAAATTCGTTGAGATATGTAGCAGTGGCAATGCATTCACATAAACAGAGGAAATTTGAATAATTACCATTGAATAGTTGGAAGATAAAAATACATTCAAGATATACTCCATTTATCATGAATTTTTACTTTTATTTTTAAAAAGGACTTGATGGGCTACATGCCATGGCTTGTTACTGCTCATAAGTAATTGTTAGAGAAAAGCCAGATTTTATTATCCAAACTAGATTCTTGCAATTGCAACCAGGTATTTCATCACATCATGGATGGACTATGGATGGAAAACATCTTCTCTTTTCTCTAGAACCACCGGAATTAGGCTAATTCATCAAAGCTCCTGGTTTTCTTCTTGGAGAAACTTCCGCAATTACAAGAAACATGGCATCCATTATCCAGAAATGCAGTCAAGCATTAGCGGAACAAACAACATCAACAAACCATTTTAGTTTTCAATATACCAGTCCCCTTCTTTCCGTCACTTCACGAAATCATCAATGAAGCTGAAATACAACTACAGTCTACCAAATCTTTTGTAATTTGATGTGCTCCCCACAAAATATCTCCTTTCAGATACACAATAATAACACCTTCAAATCCCATAATTCTCCGATGAGCGTAAACACACGACACACATAAGCTCTATTGATTAGTCATTGGGATGCACAATGCACATCTTGGCATTGAGCGAAACACACGACACACATAAGCACCGCCTCTCTCAGGCAATTGAAAGGCTCGTTCAACCGCCTCCATCCATTCGAAAGAATTCTTTTTAAGAAGAGAGATGAGCTGTGATGCAATCTTGCCAAAGTCTTTTATGAACTTTCTATAGTATTCGGTGAGGCATAACAAGAAACTCATAATGCCCCTCATGGGTTCGAAAGGCGTTTTGGAAATGAACTCGGATCTGGTGGTATCATAACCAAAGGTCCAACTTGGTAAAGTATTTAGCCCCATAAAGCTCATCAATAATAGAAATCGAAAACTTATCTTTGATGGTTTCCTTGTTGAGAGCGTAGTAATCCACACAAAGACACCAATTGCCTGGATAGGGAATGAGTAAGGGTTGGAGCTCGGTCAGATGATCCTCGAATCAAGCTCTTCATGAACTATCTTCTCAATTTCATTTTTCTGGTAGTGTGGGGGCCGATACAGTCTCACACTAACATGTTGGCTTCCCTTAGGTAAGGGAATCCGATGGTCCTATGGGCGTGGTGGCAACAGCCCACATGGTTCCATGAAAATAGACAAAATCAACATGTTCCTGGTCTGAACCAGCGGTATTATTTCGTAAGGCATCAACAAAAAGAATTCTAAGGCTATTCAACAACTATTCAGAAAATAGACAAAATCAACATAAAAAAAGATGAAATAAAGTAAATCAGTGAGAAGTGTGAATGCATACTGGTCTGTTCCACCAACAAGTATAGAAACAAGATGTCTTGCCAGCAAAAGAATAGTGAATTGTACCATACAAATACAAAAGAAGAAAAAAGATGATTTAGAAACTTGGATATAAAATCAAAGAAAATACAAATTTTGCTAGCTTTTTCTCAATATAAAACATGCCTTCTAATATTACCATCATGTGTGGGTAGCAAACCAATCCAATAAGATGAGTCAGTAATGGTATCTACATTCTCTAAAATAGCCTCTTACCCCGTTTGTACATGTGGACAAAGAAACTTCATATGAAACTTTGCATAACAAAACATGGAATCGATATCGTCTGGACTCGACAAAAGATGGAATAAGAATCTTCTCAAAAATCAAACCAAACATCTCACCTTTTCCCTATACATGTTCCTCACCTCCCAGTGCTCCTCAATAACACTCTTAGTTCACACCACAACATAAGGTGGCGCGCTGGGCCCTCACCATTGAATCTCTTCAAACTTTCCATACAATTGGTAAAACAATAGAGATCTCAACGGCCTTGGTTGTCTTTCACATATGCATTTCAAATAGAGAAATTTATGTAGAGTATACGACCCATTTATGGCCCATTTGCGAGAATAAGCCCACCTCGCTTTTTCCTTGTGAGAATACGCCCAACAGACGGACGCCTTTCCAAGGCAAATAACTTTATAATGCGAGTCACGATAGGCGCTTTACAAGTTGCCAGTAGCTTTTCACTTGCAACTTTACAAGTACATTGTAATTTGATCTCAAGTGAAGCAAAGAAAGGTGATTTGTCTTGAATTTTCTTCTTTAAATCTTCAAGAATAGCCTTGGGAATGGCAAAATCATTCAAGCCAACATTCTATCCGTCTAAAAAGGGAATCAGACGAAGACTACCGTAATTGAGCGAGGAAGTTGTAAATTCAAACTACCACCATTAAGAATCATGCACCAGCTTGTAAATTCAAACTACCACCATGAGAACTACGGATTTGCTTTTCAACAAGAAATGCCCAAAACTTCGACCACGCCGCAAGAGACCCGATAAAGTATATGAACACGATCCCCATCAAAATACGCCTATTTATGATTTGACCAACTTTCAAATATGTATGACCTTTGAACCTTCCCTAATTGCATAAGTGGTCGAACCATCTCTCGTATTTTAGGAAAGAAAAAGAAAGCTTATATTCGAAAAATGTTGGAAGCTACCATCATGGGCAAGGCTCCAAATGTGTGTCGAGTAGTGTGCCATTACGAGGCGCTTCAAATGTACGTGAAGTGACCGTGGAGTGAAGACGCGGGACCGCGAAATGCGTGATATTCTGTGTTATGCATTTCGCGGTCAAATCGCAACATGGAACCCCATTTCCATGCATAGCATGACGATTCCCGCCTATTCCGTGTTGATTCACGGTGATTTCGATGGATTTCGCGGTCCCACGTCTTCCGCTTCTGCTATCCCAAAATCATATATGACATGTCTCGGGGGTCAGAATATCTTGGTGCAAAACGGACCATCAATTGGTGCGATAATGCTGTTCTTATCATAGTCCATAGCCAAGAAGACACAAATGACATAAGAGGAGAAGACCAAGAATACATGATTATTTACATAAATCGGATGGGAAAGAGATTGCTCACGACAACAATTGTCTTTGGAAGAATCACACAAAAAGAAATCGTTGACGTGGCCAATATATCCACACCGAAGTCACCGAAGATCTGTCACAGAGTTTAACCAGTGATAAATGGACTCGTGTTCAAATGGTATGGAAGTATATAGCACCCTTAAGGTTAGCATAAATAGAGACTAGGAGTTTAGTTTTCAAGAATCGCCAAAGCTCAAAGCTCACCAACTTGACGTGGTTCGCGGCTACCAAAGTTATGTGTGTGTGTGTGTGTGTCCGAAAAGTAAAGAATATGCTCACTTGAAAGCTTGAGCTCAAACTCGCATTAAAGGGAAATCACCGCGAAATGACCGTGAAGTGAAGGGAAATGATACTTGGCGAAGTGTGCAACATTCGCAGAAGACAAATAAAACTTCTTAAAAAAGGTGAAAGAGCGTGACAAGAGTGCAGGATCTCATCCATGCTCGTCGAGTCCTTTCAGCGCATCTTATCAAGTCGAATGTGGCCGACAAGGCCTAGTAGCTTCGATCTTTCACGTATTTGTCGATGCCTTTGGTATTCAATGGGGAAGTCGAAAGCAACAGGATTTAAAGTGACTTTCCAAAGGATTCTGAAATAAATATACTGCATTCTCCTTGCAATGCATTTTTCTCAGTAAGCACTCATTCAAACATAGAATAACTCTACGATCAATAATATCATTCTTGAAGTTAACTTTGCACAAAAGTATTTCCTTCATCGATTCCCATGAAGAGTTGTTGCTCTAAAAAGAGTCAAGAACTGCTTTATATGCCGGTTTTGATATCTGCAAGTAGCAACCTCTACACCCACCGTCCATACTCAAATTGAATTGTAGAATGGCTGCGGAGGTTTCTCACTGTGCCATCATAACGGACAACGACATCTCTAAGTGTGAAACATTTTAGAATACGAGTCACGATGGGCAATTTAATAGTTTTCAGTAGCTTTCCACTTGCAACTCTACAAGTTCATTGTAAGTTGATCTCAAGTGAAGCAAAGAAAGGTAATATGTCCCGAATCTTCTTCTTTATATCTTCAATAACAGCCTCTGAACGCCAAAATCATTTATATCAACACTATAAATGATGTCATTTCTAAGGGCAATTTCTAATGACCGAACTTTGTAAAACCATTTGTTTTGCCAAGTCCCCAACATTTCTCCATCCTCCTTTCCACAATCCTAGAATTATCACAAAATTATCAAACAATTGAAAACCAAAATTTTCACCATTCATTCATTGATTCACCATGGGAAATCAAAATTACTACCCCAAGTTTGAGTAGTATAATCATCATCCAAAAGAAAAGAACAAGAAGCCCTTTACGGGCATACAACATCCAAAAATTTACAAGTACCAAAATTTACAAGTACCAAAAAGAACATCAAGGCTAAGCCCCAGGACCGGCCCCATGTGGCACGGTGTCATCTCGTCGCATGTGATCATCGACGCCAGTCATGTAGCGTCTTCTCCACTCGCCGATGCCTTCTTTTGTCGCAACTACGATCTTCTCGATCCGTGACAATCGTTGATCGTGTCGAAGTTGTTCATCTTCTTGGGCGAAGACGGTAGATATAATCGATGTGCACCGGTTTCGGTGGCCAAGCATGACGATGAGTATGTGGGACTGGTGAGAACGTCGGGTCACCGTGTTGGGGCCGCCATCTCCAAGTTCGCCGCCAGTATCCATCGCATCGGTCTCGCCTCCTTCACCTCGCGGCCATATTATCAACTCGGAGCAGACGAGGAACCCGGTGTGTCAACCAATTTCATTTTTTTATGTTTATTATCGTAAATTTGCTCTACTGTTGGGACGGTCGTGGTGGGAAGCAATCCCACATGTCGAGACAATAGACAGATAAGATGAGGGAATGGAAGGCACACATCTCTAGAGGCTCTGATTGCCACGGCCACCGATGCAACATGAGAGTAGCGCATACGATTCACTTTTTGGCCGACGGCATAGAGAATCCCCAACATGAATGGGGTAAGATCCGACTGCTGTTGGTGCTCCCTGGGATAGACGTTTGTGCAAAAATTGCATGAAGTATGCGGAATTGTGCGTACATGTGCTTTGCTTTAGCAGAGTTACCCCGTACTGCCAAGGAATGTCTTCGCCATTGCATAAATGTCTTGTAATTTTTTCACGAACTTCAAGATCGCCGAGGTCGTAGTCTGCAAAGCCTTGAGATTTACATGGAATTCCAATTAATCGACCGATAATGGGAGGAGTGATGTGAGTTGTGGTTTGGCCAATGGTGACATCTATGGGTCGGGGGTCATCTACGGGGAATGACAAGAAGCTAAAACCCGTATACTTGTTCATTCCGTGTCACACCACCAAAGTCAAGCATACGAGACCAAGCCAATGGCCTCCAAAGATTGGTACAACCCCATATGGAGCTAGACAAGACTTATCAACTTGTCTTTCATACTCCATCGTCCTTCCCTAAACTTTTGATATTGATCCTCGTGAGGCGGTGGCACATTAGGGATTAGAAGTTCGGGTGGCGGAATGTTTGTAGGTGGTGGAGAGACATTTTGGGTTGCTCCGGTGAGCATTCTTCCTATGGGCAACTTTTTAACACGTTTTGGCCTAGGGTTGGATGATTCTCCCTGATGAATCGATTTACCTCGCTCTTTTCCCATGTAGATGAAAACTTGAAGAGGATATCCTGATAAAAGAATGGGAAATCAAGAAGATTGAAGAAGTGGATGGCAAATAGGGATGAACAACGTCAGGAAAGGGGCGGAAATTCTAGGTTTTGAATTTCCAACAGTACAACCTTAATAAGCTCGAAAATGGTCGTCCTTCACCGCTACCGACTTCTTGGAGAAGCTGCCGTGCAGAGGAAGAAGAAAAGTGAAGGAATGAAACGGAGTGGTCGCGCCGCAGCTTAAATACATCCAACATTTCGATATATCGACTGTTAATCGATATATCGAACACAGCCAACGGTCGGGCACAGGCAAATTCTCTTTTCAAATCATCTATTCTCTTCGATATATCGCAACCTTGTCGATATATCGATAATTGCATTTTAAAGAGGATCGATCTCTCTCGACGCCAGATCAAATTGATATATCTACAATTAGTCGATATATCAACACATTATCTTCTTCGATATATCGACTAAGTGTCGATATATCGATAATTCAGTTAAAAATAGACATAGTCACTGGACAGGTTCGAGCATTTTCGATATATCGTCATTTACTCGATATATCGACATATTCACAATTCGATATATCGAAGTTCGTCGATATATCGTGAAGTGATTTTAAAAGATGAATTTGTCACTGGAGAGTGATAGAGCTGTTTCGATATATCCCCAATTAATCGATATATCGACAACTTTATACCTTCGATACATCGTCCAATAGTCGATATATCGATAATTGCTTATAACAGAGAATTCGTCGCTGGACAGATTCATGCCATTCTCGATATATCGTTTATCAGTCGATATATCGAATGTTCGTATCTTGACTTATTTCGATAACATCGATTAGTATTCGATCCTATCGCCAACTTGACCCCACTGTCATCGATTAATATTCGATAACATCGATATTGTAACACTTCGATATATCGACTAATTGTCGATATATCGGTAATGTCTATTAAAATTGGAATTCGCCACTGGACAGATTCAGCCCATTTTAGATATATCGACAACTTGTCGATATATCGACACGTTCTCTTCTTCGATATATCGATAAGTGTTCGATATATCGATAATTGCATTGAAAGCGGTTTTCACCACTGGACAGTCAGACTAGTTTCGATATATCGACAATTAGTCGATATATCGAAACCAGTCTATTTGTTCCTTTGACTACGGATTATAACCGTAGCTAGATCCGTAGTCCAATAACTTTGTTGTTATTTGTATTATTCCGTAGCTATTTTTTTACATGAAGAAAAGTCATTTAGAGAATTCAACAAAAAGCTTGTTAATTAATGTCCTATTCAATCCACAATACAATGAAAATTTTACAATAATTATTAAGGTGGTTTGTTCGGTTTTATTTCTCCAACTTACAATTTCTGACAGATCACAAGCAGCTCCTATCATTTCCCGAGTGAGTGGCTAATCTTGCCCGCACAATGGATATAGAAATTCACATCGTTTGAATATCAAGTAGCCTTTGATCATTCAGTAAATCTAAAATTTGTCGAATATTTTGAAGTTTATTTGGGATGGTGGATCAGCAACGATGGAGTGCCACAACAGTAAATATGTATTCCCGTAATCTAAGTCACTGACATTCCAAAAGCAATGGGCTTTTAATATTCTTCAAAAATAGCTTATATTCTTCAAGCTTTCTCAACAAGTAATGGTTCCCTTCCTTCCCTTTCTAATCTTCTTTTCTTTCCTCATTCCCTCTTTCCTTCCCTATACAACAACAACTTCTTATTAATCATTGACTTACATGGATGCAATGCTCTTTGTATTTGGGAAACGAGTGAGGGAAGCTAGAAATTCAGCGAGGCAACCTAAAAATTGAGTGACGGAAACATTTACACGTTTTGAAATTTAATTCATAAAAAATTTCCTAAGTACAAATTGTGCGGGGTACGTACAACACTATATATAATACAACATTCCACAAAATTATACTTTTCATCTCATGCCTACAACAAGTATCATTTACAAGTTACAGACAAACAATCATACGCTATCGACTTCCTCCAATGTACACAAAATTTTTGCATGTCTGTTCCCTCCAAGGTGCGACATTCACAGACAAGATATCAATGAATTTCATTACAAATATGCCATGTCAAAACCATTGCATTGCTTCTAAGACATTGATTTCATGGATCTAGTCGTGCCCAAGTCTTCCTTCAAGCGTGGTGAGGTCTCCTAGTGGCATAGAAAAGAATTGGGAGTGCCTCCGTCATTAAGTTGATCGTCCGCTTATACTTTAGAGAGCATTTGACACTAAGCTATCGATAATAATGATCTCCGTTGTCTTGGATATAGGACCATCAAGAACCAATGACAGCCTATCATGGTTGACGGGTACATAAACTCCGTCCATGTTTAAGAAGTAGGCTATCGCTTAAAAACATGTTCAAAGAACACATTACGACATTTTTTAATATTATGTGATGAATAAATTACCCGCTCACTATTCCAAATCTCCTTGGCGTGTGATTTACCCCCGCATTGCTGGGCAATTGCGATGACATTGTTCATCATGCCTACCAACTTTGCACGTTCAAGGCATTCGAGTCCCGATATGCCCTTAGAGTCGGCATACTAGTTTTAAGGCATTGTCAGAATAAACGTAATCAAAGATCAATACAAGTAGAAAAACACAAATTAATTAAAAAAAGTTAGCGATAGTCCCAAGAAAATATTTACCACAAAATAGGTGGGATGAACTCATAATCTTGGGGATATGCAATTGCACAATTAGCCCGCTTTCCTCTAGGAAGTCAACATATTTGTCAATAGCCTACTCCACAAGATAATATGATTCAAAGAATAATTGATTAAAAAATATAACTATATCAAAGTCAATGTATATAGACACTCCCATACGAATGCTTACTATGCTATCAACCCACGCGTCATCTACCCATATAGACTTGAACCATGAAGCCTCTCCTGTATCCGTATTTGCTTCATAGTAGTTTTCTACCTCATTGAGTTCATCCGTCGATAGCATCCCGAATGGATCCATCCGTAAATGAAATGGTATCGGAGATGTAGGAAAGTTTACGGCTTCAGTCGCTCACCACGCTCGGGGTTGTATTGATCGAAGACAGGGACAAGAATGGAGAAACCAAATAATAGGATGGCTTAAGTACCTTTTAGTTCTCCTTACATAAACAAATTGAGAAACGGTGCTTCATCAAATAGATTACGCTCCGCCATACCATACGACAGCACCTCCATATCTACATTTCTCTTGTTCTTTTTCTTCCATATGCTCAACTTCCACTTTCTTCTTCAACTCCCGTCCTCATCCCTCATAGATCGTCCTCTCTCAGATATAGAAATATTCCTTCTCCTTCTTCAAGGCCTCCTCTCTTTCGCTAAGTTTTCGCTCTCACCAACTCACGCAGATCCGCCCATTCAACTCCTCGTTCATGGTGAAAACAATTCCTTCTCTTTCTTCATCACGCGCTCTCTCGTTCGATCTACTCTCTCCATCTTCAACAATTCTTTCTCTTTCATCAATTCCTCTCCTCTCATCGAGCCTCTCTTCTCTCTTTCTCAACTCTTCCTTCTCTTTCCTCGTGTCGTCCCTCTCCTTTTTCAACCTCTCTCTCCTTCTTCAACTCATCTATCCCAACCCTAAATTCATCCATCAAAAGAGAAGGTTTCACGAAATTCGCTTCGATCTCTCTCCTCAGACGCCTTCTTCATCACTTTCCGCCGATCTCCCTCACCCTCGTCATCATTCTCGTTAGCCTCCTCGCTCAATTCCCGGGTTTCGATGACCTACAAAATGTATCAATGCACATATAAGAGTCTGAAAACTTTTAACTATGAATTAAACAACATTTCATTTTAACTAAACGCTCATGATATCTCACCGAAAACTATCACGAGCAAGCGTACGGCGTCCGTTTTCCAGCTTCCATTCTCGTAAGGTGGGTTCCAAGTTCTTTATTAAGATAGTCTCGAAAAGAACCCAGATTGATGTTAATATGCGGAGGTGTAAGTGTCAAATCAAGCAAAGTGAACGGCATGAGGAATACATATACTTACGGCTTCACTCTCAAAATTGCATTTATTTTGTTGTACCTCCAACCCTTCCAAATTTCGATATTGAATGAAGCGTGGAATTTCATGAGGAACAAATGAAATAACACACTCGCAGGTGGTGGTAATCTCTCTACAAACCCATATCTATTTTAAAGAAATCGCATGAGGATAAAATTCCACAATTGAATATAATCATGTAGAATAAATAAAGAGTTTTACCGCAGAGGAAAGACGCAACCATATACATGTAGTTTAAATAACCGCACTGATGCCATCACAAGACCGCCACTCGCAACATTGTATCAGTAGGCCAAACTACCCCAAGGATAGCTATAAAATCCTCTATGGAGTCTCATAGGTACATATAATCTATGTTACACATAGTTTTCGATCGGTTGCCTCTAACAAAATACTCTACACACATAAGTAGAGCAACCTTCACGACATCCTCGTGCTTATTCGTATCAACTAATTTATTAAACACATCTAATAAATGCTTCTTATAAATTGGATATTCTCTCAAGTATTTGTCCATTAATGTACTACTTGATGGGACGTCAGTATTGTAAGCTCCCAGCCTTAAACCCTGGCATGAGGGCTAAGTCTATCTCGGTGAAATGCAACCGCTTATTCAGTATCTCAAATATAAGATCACCTTTATATCTTATAAGAAGAAGGTGAAATAAAGCCCCTATAAATCGAAAGGATGAGAGGTGCAATAAGAACGAAAATGGGATTGTTGAATAGCTTAGCCTAGTATCATGCTTCTCTAATCCACCCTTCACCGTGTCGAACCACCATCTCAATGAACACTTAGAGGATGGGTTTGGGAATTGGGAACAAGAATCGCCACCTACAAACATGTAATTGAAAATATATTAAAAGCAAATTTCACTACTTAAAGAATCATAACGCAAAAAATTAAACATAATTGAAATCGAGCAAGCAAACTAAAAATTGAGGGAGACAAATTACAAAATGAGTGCTTCGTGAAGGCAAACAATAAATTTAGCAAAAGGCAACGAGAGACATTCCAAAGTTGGCTGACCTTAAAAAATTGAGCGGAAAACCCATAAATTAAGTGAGCCAACCAAGAAATTAATGACTTAGGCCGAGACAATGAGTGAGGGAACCCTAAAAAGTCGAGCGAGGCAACGTAGGGAATTCGGCGAGGGAAGCTTCGAAAGTGTGAGCGAGGGGAAGGCAAGTTAAAGTGAGGAAAGTCGAAGCAGGGAAGGCAGAAAATTGAAGCGAGGCCAGGAAGAGTAGGAAGGCTAAATTGAGCAGGAAGCTAGAAAGTCGAGGCGAGAGGCTAGAACGATGCCAGCGAGCAGAAATCGAGTTTGAGGAAGGTAGAAATTCGAGCGAAGCTAAACGAGTGCTAGGAGGCCAAACGTAAGCGAGGAAGGTAGAGTAGAAATTGAGAAAATTTAAAGTGGCGAAGTCGAAATCGAGCGAGGGAAGAGCAGAAACTGAGCGAGGGAGCCGCTAGAAATTGGCGTAAAAGCGAAGTGAGAAATGAGCGAAAATTGGGAGCTTCGAAAGTGGCGAAGAAGGCCAGAAATTCGAAGCTGCAGTGGAAGCGAGAACGTAGCGAGGGAGGCTAGGAAGTCGAGCAGGAAGCCCGAACGATTGAGCGAAGGTAGAATTGAGCCGATGAGCGAGGCGAAATTGAGCGAGGAAGGTAGAAATTGAGCGAAGGAGAAATTGAAATTAAGCGATGGCGTAGGTAAAGCGAGGAAGTGGGTTGAGAGTAAGTGGAGGGAATTGAGTGGAGGAAGGTGAGGAAGTGGCGGGTAGAGGAAGGGAAATTGAATTGAGGGGAATTAGAAATTAAGAGGTTGAATTGAGGCGAGCGAAAAATTAGGAAGCGAGGAAGGTAGAAATTGAGCGGGAGGTAGAAATTGAGGGGAAGGTAGAAATTGAGTGAGGAGGAGGCAAAAATTGAAAAAGGAATGAGATAATTGAGGGGAGGTATTGTGGAGGAAATTGAAGCTGAGGCGAGAAGTAGCGAGGAGGGAAGGTAGAAATTGAGGAGGAATTTAGGTGTGAGGCGTGGCGAGGGAAGGTGAGAAAGGAGGAGCAGGTGAGGAGAGAGAATTGAGGAAGGTAGAAATTGAGGAGGAAAGGTGGGAATTAGAGAGGAATAAAGGAAATTCGAGTGGCGGGAGATTAAAGCGAGGAAGGTAGAAATTGAGCAAGCGAGAAAGAAGGGAAATTGAGTTGAGGAAGCGCTGGGAAGAAAGGTAGAAATTGAGCGAGGGAAAGAAAAATTAGGCGAGAAAGGTAGAAATTGAGCGAAGTGAGCATGAAATTAAAAGGAAAAATTGAGCGAAGGTAAGTGATGAGGAAAAATTAAAGAGAAATTAAAGTCATGAGCTAAAGTGCTTGAGGAAAATTAAGCAGAGCGAAATAAATTGAAGAAGTAAAATTAAGTAACAAAGAATTAAAAAAGTGAGGAGAGAAAGAAGGTGGGAGAAAGAGAGAAAGGGAGAAATAAAGTGAGCGAGGAAGGAGATTGAAGAAAGGTGAACAATTAGCCGGAAAGTGTGAGCGAGGAAGGTAGAA